>VZTO01005441.1:51857-71261 GCA_013400615.1 Syrrhaptes paradoxus | reverse complement strand
AAACCAAACCTGTAGTCAGTGTCCCTCTATTTAAAACTCTGTTCTTATTCTTAAACCATGTTTTGTTTCGTGTTTGTGATTTATGTATACTCTTGATCTCGAATGTTTTTTTTCTACTATAACTACGCTCCCTCAGTGCATACAAAGATTTTATGTAATCGGTTACTTGGTATAGTCTTTATGGAAATTTAGTGATTGTCTACTCACTGTACATGCATAGACTGAAGAATTATTTACTGGAAGCTCAGTCACTACATTCAGAAAATAAAATAAGATTCCTAGATAGCTGTTTACAGAATAAAGCTTTGAGCAACCTGGTCTAGTGGGAGGCGTCCCTGCCCATAGCAAGAGGGTTGGAACTAGATGATCTCTACAGTTCTTTCCAGCCCTAACCATTCCACGACTCTGTGATTCTAAGTATGGTATGAAAAAACAACTCTAACAATATAAGCTTTTGAAATATTGTGTCTAGAAGACAAGTTTGCAGAGAATGTAAATTGATGGAGACTTTGGAAGTCAGTAGACCTCTTATGACAATCTGGTCCTATGTATTTATACATAAGAATGTTCATATATAAACTCTCAAACATTTGTGGAAGGGAAATGATATTTCAGAAATTTTGAGATAAGAATTTCAAAGCCACTGAAAAAGTTTATCATGCCATAAAGTTATACACTTCTCACATAACAAGGACTTGCAATTTCCCCACACATGCATTAACTGCAAAATTGTGAAAGACTAGCTTAAGGACCTGACCAAGACCAACCTTGAATCCTACTAACACCAGGAAGGAGCTCTAAGCAAAGGCAGAAGCAAAGTCTGGATTACATTTTGCTGCAACCAAGGCAAGTATGCCAAAAAGCTGTGAGGCAACCAAAAGAAAGGAGGGCCTTTCCATTCAAAAAAGTCAATGCCAGCAGAGATCTGAGAAGATCACATAAAAATGGAGGCTAAGCAAGGTAATGGTTTCTTAATATATAGCATGGCCCAGTACTGATCCAGCAATAAGAAAGACTAGAACTGGCCATATTTCTTCCAGATAAATCACCCAAAGGCAGGAAAGCTCATCTGATGACATAAAGTCTCTCGCAGACAGTGTCAAGATGTACTGTCAATATTAATTTTGATTTAGTACTTCAGTAACTTTATACTTTTTTTCCCCAGTGAGACCTGGACAGTTGGGTACCTCTAAAGAACACAAGAGAACACCTGAGTTAAAAAAAGGATTTACTATCATTTAACTTGAGGGCATTTCTAGTATCTTTTAACAACAGCAAAATTATCAGTATTTTTAAATGTAACTCATATGCTTAGCCTATTATTAAAAATAAAAATAACTTTTTATGAGTATTTGCTCTCTGCCTGGTACAAAGACTTACAAAAGGGTTCTACCAGGTTGTGGCAGAATTGTAGAAACTTGTAAATCATTCTAAGCAAATTGAGGTGTGAAAGGAAAACTAAGAATCCCAAGGAAATGTAAGCAGACATTCAAATCCCTCTTATAAGCTTGAGGATCTTACACAGCATAGTAATAAAAGAATAAAAAAGAAATAAAATTGAAAATTGAGGCAATGATAGGAATAATCAGATATTACTAGGAAGGATATAAACCCCCTAGAAGGGAAAAGAGCACACAATAGAGCTTTTTCTAGATGGAGTGGGTGGGAATATATTCTTCTCCTTCAGGTATCTTACTCCCTGCAGTAGGATATAAATTTAGAACAACTGTTTCACTGATCAAGCAGAACAACTCCTAGATCCAGAAGCAACACTCCATAGATTCAACAAGAAATATCATGAAGTTCACTCTTGTAAAGCAAAACCAAAATCTGTTCATCTCCTGCTGATGTTCCTCGTGTCACGAACTTGCACTGTGAACAGGCTGTGTCCTTCTGGGAAATATTTGCAAGAAAGTACAGAAAGCAAGTGTGGCAGCCATAACTGAAATCGCTGAAGAAAACACAGGCATGGTGACAATTAAAGCAATAATGTGTTTTCATTTTAGTAACCCTACTGCAGAAGCTTAAAAAGGTGCAACAGTTCCTGAGAAATGTATCAGAAAACTGAACCTGTCCTGACATCTTGTCATAGAAGGGGAAAGTATGCAGCACCTGTCAGAAGACATGGCAAATGAAATCATCCATTAGCTTCTGCCCAGTCCACCACTTGACAGGGTTCTTGCAAGCAACACTCAAATGTTGAACAACAAAGAAAAGAACATGAGTGAGAAAAGGTCTTTTGATGTGCAAGGTATTTTTGCTACCGAATTCTAATAAAGCTTCTGACAATTTAAACTACTACAGGTGATTTCAGTTTAAATCAAGAGTTTTCAAAGTAAATGCATATAAAGCACTAATCCATCAGAATGAGGTTAAAGGGGATAAAAAACCTACAATGGCAATTTTAAATCACTAATTAGCTACTCAGTAGAACTATTGCAGCTGTTCTCTTTGCTAACCATTAAACTATAAAGATATGAAGACAATGAGAGGAGAATGACCTTCTATATGTCAAAGAATATTGCTGAAGGCATCTGCAGCTAATGGGCCTGTGCTTGCTCGTGCAGAAAGAGTAAATAGCTTTATTAGCTTACTCAGCTGGAAAATGCTTAGCAGCTACTGGTCATCCGATAACAAATTTGATTCATAGTTCATTTAGCTATAAAGGGAACCAATTTTTTTTTATGCTGTTATTCAAATGTCCTGAAACATAATCTGTACCCAGAGGGGGTGAGACAGACTCATGAACCCTAGAACAAAATGTTATCTACTTCTTCTGTCCTAGTTTGCATCCTGTACCACTACATGTGAATTTCTTACAATTCAAGCATTGATTTCCCAGAAAAAAGATTAGTTCCTTTAACTAGAGATAACAAATAGAAAAACTGAAAGCTCTTGAAATCTGTGTCAGCCTTGTTGCACCTACAGACTCCCTAACTATGTGTTTTAAAAAAATATTCTTTTTAAGTGTATTTTGTAAAACTATTCCATTGTTTGACCTACAATAACATATTTTAAGACTACAGTTTTGCTCTCAAATCACCTCTTGGATTTTATTTGGATCAGATTCTTCTGCTGTGTATATACTGCCATCCTTATGTTAACTGACTTGTGCTAGATGTGAAATAAAGGGTCAAACCTACAAATATACGACTGCAGCTGCCTCAGCGAACCCTTCCCAGTCACTGATCTTCTGTGAGTTTTTCCCACCTGCTGAGGAAAGAACTACAGCTAAGACTGGCAGAAAGGGGAAATGAACATTCAGGACAAGGCAGAAAACACCTTCTACTCACAGCTTCCTCAGAAATGAATCACAAAATCAGTACTACAAGTTCACCTGTGTTATTTTGTTCCCCATAGAAACCCAGTCAACGGCAAAGAGAAAGCAACTGGAGATGCTCTTGATAACAGATCAAACATAATCACACAATCGAGGTGCTAGAACTGGGAGGCAATCAAAATCTCTATATAAATAGTATTACAGCAGAGCCCAGGACAGGAAGGAAGAGAAAGGAAAAAGAAGTCTACCTTTTCTGAAGCAATGAGTATCTTCACCCTCCCCGATATTTTCAGATAATCGTTTTTAAACCAGGTATAATTTTCTCCAGTCCAGTGGAATCGTAACCATTCACTTTTTGTTCCAGTAATAGGTTTGTCTATTACTATCTATTTCTTATATAACCTTTTTACTGTCATTAATAAATTACAGAACTGATACTAAAAATAGAAATACTTTTGCTAAATTTCTGGAATATTTACAAAACACATTAATTAACTCTGTGGCCTGAATTATCATTAGTATTTGTAGTTGCCTAGTATGTTGTAAGTTGGACAGTCATTCTCAGATCTGTGAAACCCATCAGAAAATTTTATGTTCTTAAAACACAGAAATTAAGATCCAAGTTTGTTGTATGACACTGCTGGTGCTTCTTACAAGCATTTTAAGGATAGATTTATGTCTTATTTATCAAAACTTTAAAACAATTGAAGGAAAGTCCTTCAATTTTCTTTGCAAAACTGTGTGAAAAATATCACACTGATAAATTAAACTGAGAGGTTTGATTAAATCCCTGCTCAGTATTACATCTTTAGATATCTCGAGTGTTGAAACGTGATGTAATAGAAAAGACAGTATTCGTCTGGCATCCTGTTTTGTCACAGCTTGATCTTCAAGCAGGGAAAAAGAGGAGATCTGGCATTTTCTGATTTAGCTCAGGATAAATCTAACAACATTAGTTTCACAGTGTGAGCACTTTAGAAAGGTTATGAGGGTGTGAACTCCACTATTGCATCCATATTTCCCCCGGTTCAGTCAGTTAACCCACATACCATGGTCACCCAGGATGCTCTTCACTCAACTGCCATGATGCTGTTCTATGGCAGCACTCTCTTTTCACATTAAATGGATGTATGCATGGGTATTTCCTTTACGAAGTGTTGTAGTAGTAACTCACCAGAAGAAATTAAATGTTCAGACTACACCAGTGTCTTTTATATGGTTTTAGAGATGTCTTGTGGCTCAGGGACGTTTTGCATGCACGCTGCCAGATTTAAACGCCCCCATGAAAAACATAGCTTATATGTGAATCACACACTGCAGTAGAAAAAGCTCATTAGATTTCCAAAAGGGATTGTATTTTTGTAGACGTCTTAAAATATCAGCAGAGGACAGTAATAAATATATCCTATTTACACACACTGCTCCAGCTACACATAGCCTAAAGTCAATCAGTGCTCTTGTGCTTGTTTTTCCTGTTAACTAGCTCTAAGTAAATATCTTCCTACATGAGAGATCTAAGAAGAAAGAGCAGATTTTGAGGTGCAGATACATCTTAGGTTGGTTGAATCAGGACTTCTGCGCTTACTGTAACATACCTTTCTGCTAGGTGAGAAGTAAGCTCTTTGTACCCAGTGCTGTGCAGCTGTAGTGTAAGAAAATGTCACTCTTACAACAAGCATTACTCTTTATAAGACAACAGAGGAAAAACATTAGAAAAATCAAGAAGAATTAGCAATGAGTTAGAAGTTTCCATTATCTAGTGGAAACCTTGTCTCTTACAACCTCTGCTAAGGTAATGAAAAGCTAGGTGTAAAATGGGCACGAGCTTACAGAGAGGAGATGAATGATATAGGAAGTCAAGCAGTAGAGAGGCAAGAGAAGAAAAGAGAAACTTCTCTGAACATGATGAAAAATGGAAAAGGACAAGAACAAGCCAGCCAAGAAGGAAGGAAGGTCATGTCGTATGCTGTTTATTTTCTCTTGGAAAAAAAATCAGCAAGACTCTGTGAAAAGAGAGATGTGGAAGCTTTGAGAAGTAATTCAATAGAATAAAGGTTGCTGGAATTGTCAGTATGGCATTCATTTGTGCTGAAGATGTAGAGCTACTGCATTCACATACATTTGATCATCAAAGTCATAGAGGAATAAAATCTTTTTCTTGCTGCACCTTGCTCTTTTATCGTACCTAGAAATGTGTTTGCGTAAGGTACTCTTTTCTGGTTTGTCACCTTTTGGTTTACATACCTCAGAAAGTATTTTTTGTGGGGTTTTTTTCCTTTTTATTTTTTTCTTTTTTTTTTTCCTCGCATCATCCTGAAAGCTTGAAGAAGTCTAAAATGAAACTGATGTGTGAGTTTCACATCTTGTAAACAAGCTAACCATGTTGCGGTCCTTTTTAACTCCTCATGTTCCCTAAATTTACTTTACAAGAAGAAGAATTTGGCAAATAAAGCAGCTGAGTAACTATGCTAGGAGAGCTACTACCAGTGACAATTTGATTTTCTGGAATAGGTACTAGTAAAAGACAAAACCTAAAAATATTCCATGTAGCTTGCTTGTTTTAATTCACTCTCTTCCCTCATATGAAAATATTAATATTTCAATCTGCTACGAGTATGTATTTTTGGGACTCAATGTGACTGAAAATTTCAGCTTTTGTTAAAAAACTAAAGTAGAAAACAAACCCAAGATATTTTAGCTTTAGCATTGTGTATTTGTTAACCAATAGGCTGAATTGTTCTCAGGGGTTTTCTTAAGTGTTTCACATGACGATTTTATCCTTGTGGCAAAATAATTTCCTGCTCCTATCAAAACCTCTGAAGTTCAATGCATTTCATCCCAAGCTGCTGATGAGTTATAAAGCCACTGTTCCAAAAAACAGTCCATAAACTACAACTCAGTAACAAAATCTTAGGCATTTAAATACACTGAGCTAGTTTTCAGTTGATGAGAACATTTTTTTTTTTTTTTGCTGGCGTAAGAAAATAAGGCTACTGATGATGTGATATTCAGTTAACTGGGACTGAATATTTTAAATGATATCTCGCACAGTCTTCAAAGCACTAAAAACTCAACAATGCAAGTGGCTCTTCTCCTAAGGATTAAGTAGTTATGAAAATAAAACCATGCTGTAATACTGTGAAGACAGAAACTTCCAGAATATAATAGCCATTCACAATTGGCTAGACAATGAACACTGGAAGTTACTAAACAGCATACTATCTTCTTATCAATAATTTGAACATTATGCTTGACTAATTTCACAAGTTCTGTCCTGTCAATATATTCCACCAGTTTTTGTCAAACTGAAAAAATGTTGAAGGAAAAATCCCAGTGTTTATGAAAGTTTCATGTGTCAAAGCAGTAGAAAGTACAGGGAGCCAGTAATGTCTCACATAACAGAACTCTTCCAAGATGGGTGCTGAAAACATACGAACGATAGAGGTTTAATTAAAATCCGCCTATAGTTAATTCAGTATACACTGTACCAGAGGAAAGACTAAGCAGAGCTCTGTCAAATGATACTTTGCCATACCCTGCAAAAGCAGCCTCCTTTCACCTAAAAATAGCTTGTTAGCTGAACAACACTTGTAGTAAGAATATCCAAAAAAATGTCAGAACATGGAGGTTTTGAGTCTACGTTGTATCTCATGTATTCACCTCTAAAAAATACAGTCCTCTGAACATAATATAAACAGTAACAATATAGTCAGTACAGTAACAGTTGTTACTGTAATGACCACAGAAACACGCCAATATTTTTAAGGACACAATAAAACCTGCTATATCTCTGCCCATAACTATTGATTCATGCTACATATTATCCCTTGGATTACTGATAGGATTATTGAGGTCTACTACCAGTTTTAAAGGTAGAAAATCAGAGGGATTTTATGTGATAATAAAAGGTTAATGCCCTGCTTGTGGTGTGAAAACACTTCTTAAGATTGATGACAATCTGGGTATCTAGTCTCATGAGTAACACAAGGAGATTAGGAAATTGTCAGGAAAAAGTATCAATTGATGTTTGGAGGCTGTCTTTGGTAATTTGCATCATCAATTAATAATCTGTTGTAAATCTGTTATAAATATCCAATCTGTGTCAGAGATGGAGACAAATGCAAAAATGTATTTTTACAATAGAACTATACCTGCTGGGCATCCCTTCCTGACTGAGCAATCACAGGATTATAGCATTGTAGCAGGTGCCTTAGAGAGTTAAACCCAATATGATAACAAAAGCCTTAAGAGACAAGCATGGTATGGTACTAGAGAGCCCAAGGATATGAATACAAACCACAAAAGGTCAATTAATGGTCACTGAAGGAACACAGTTCTGAGAACTGGGCTGAACCCATCGTCCATAACAGAGGACAAGGAATATACATTCAGCACAAAACCAACCTAAATAAAGTGAAAATACAATGGAGGTAGCAAGAAGGGTTGAGAACAGCCTGTGCAAAAATGGGAGCAGAGGAAGAAGAGGGAGGAGGCATGGCTCCAACTGTGCCTGCCCTGGTTGGGCTGCCGCACCCCATCAGCACCCAAGGGTCTTCCCTCCCCCTTGGCAGAGAAGGCAGTGCTGCCATTCACCAGATTTCACTGCTCCAACTCAACAATTGTACCTAAAGTGTTATCTTTTACTATGTAGCTGGGTTAAACAAATCAGAATTTGGAAGAGCAGCATGTATCTCCGAGTGTTTTCTGCTTCAGTTTATCCACATGACAAAGTGATTGATCCTGTGGCACTGAGACACAGTAAAGTGGGATGCAACAGGTGAATCATGTTATCGTGTTACTTATGGAGTCTATTTATACATGACCTTCCTGCCACTCTAAATTGTGACATCTTCATCATAATTATTAAATCAGACCCAAGTGACACCTACATCCCTGGTGAAAAGGCATGGAGACATTAGTAACTGCCAGTGAGGATTAGGACAATACGTGAGCCAGAAAGCTCATTTTTTAAAGCTTCTCAGAAATCACATCAATAGCTAGAAGAGGATTATTTTACCCTGTAAGTTACACGACTAATTTGCTTGTTTTAAGTTTGCAACTGGGCCTTTGCGGAGTATTCACAATACTTGTCTTATGTAGCCAGACTTCCTAAACCGGTCAACAGAAAGTAAAGGTATCTAAGTTAGACTCCTACTCCTGGCCTTGGGGAGACCATCTCTACTTCTTGATGATATCCAAACCATAATTAAACTAGCTGTTCAAGTTAGGCACTTAGAAGTTTAATATTAGGTCCTGGGAATATTTCTACAGCTAGAGTTATTAGTAATTCAATATATACAACACAGTAGAGTTTGTTGTAGCATATCAACAATATTCTTTGTTGCAAATCTGTATTGTCAAATAGCTGCAGGTCAGTGTTTCTGGCTTTTCTGAAAACACTCTCATAGAAAATATGAGCAGAAAATCAAAAGCAAGTTTCATGAGCAGATTTCTCCCATATCCTTTACAAAAGAAACACAAGTCACAACACCAAATATGGCATTTTAGTACACATTTATTCCTGAAAGAAGAAATCTATCTATAATATACCAGCAAACAAGAGGTTTCCATTCTACTCTCACTCAGTGCCCCGTTTCAGGGTCACTTTTTGTTACCTGAGCAAATGAGGTTTTCTGGCTCATCTAGCTGAGTGCTGAGCAGTGATATATGGGAGTAATGAAAAAAAAACCCACAAAAAAAACCTCACCAAAAAAAACCCCAAAACCTTAGGAAGATTTTTAAGTATCTAAGTTTTACATCTCTTCTTTCATAAGTTTTTAATTATAATTTACATAACTTTTCAGGAATTAGTAAGAAAATAATTACTACTTACTAGTAAAAAGTCACATTGAAATCTCTTTTGTAAAAGGACGAGTGTCTGAACAATGAAGAATGTCATGTTGAAAAGTGGTACTAAAACATCTCTTTAAAAGTACATTGCTATAAGTCACTATTCAGCTTTAAATTTTCCTCCAAAAATCTATGCGCATAATTTTTGTATTACAAATGTGGTCTTAGTATATTTTTATAATAATTGAGAGCTATCACAACAATAGATAAATCTCAAAAAAAAAAAAAAGCTAAGGTTGTGAGATGTGACAAGGACAAATAACTGGGCCAGGTACTGTTATTAACATTGACTTCCAAATTATTGTGAATTATTTTGTTTTCCGTTACCATGTTCCATTGGTACTGTACAGCAACATACACGTGATTAACCTGATCACATACATAAAAATTTTGTCATGTTCCCCTTTCAGAGCAGTACAGTGTGATTCCTCTAAGACATTGCATCAGTAGCTTGCCTCCTTTTCCACTTACATTTATCTCTCTGAGAAACATCTGTTATGTCAAGTAAAAGAAACGACCCTCAGAATTTGTATTTGAGCTCCCTCCGTCCTTGTCCAGGGCACTGGTGCAGAACAGACCCTCCTTCCATGCCTTTCATGTAGGGCTCTCTTTCAAGACTTGAGGGCCTTCGACAAAGCTTGAAAGGATTTAGAGATCTGAACCAGTGGGTCTGTCTTTTGGAAAGACATAATGATTTTTTGGTCATCTTGATGCATCAAGATAAATCTCGTCTAAAACAGTGCATTGACTCTGGTGGCAAAGGGCATATTGGTGGATGCTTCCAGGGATTGTTTTTTTCAACTAGATGTCTGTTTTCAAGCCGTTTTTCCCTGTAACACAGATTCTTAGCCTGTTTTCTGCAGTAACAGGGAAAGCTTTACTCGAAGTGATGGCATTACAGGAAAGAATCCATGCAGAGCATTATGTAGTTAGTAATATACCAAGTCACCAGAATTTTATGGTGAAAAAACTAAAATAAAACAACAATGAACAGTGTTGGCCATTTGAAAAAAGCATTTGTTGTCAGTAGAACCATTTTAACAATTTTTCTGTCATGTCATGTTAATATTACATCTTTCCTTGTCGTTTCCTTCAGAACAGTTGGTTAATGGAAATAAATACAGCTTGCTAAGTGCCCTCAAAAGGAACGAGGTGAGTAAAAGAGGTCAAAAGAGAAGGAAGAAAAAGCCTTAGGCTGTATTCACCATGGAAGAAAAGGAAGACAAGGCAGATTTGCTCCTTTCCCTGCCCAAATATGTAAAGGGTTCCATGCATTACTGTATCACACGTGAGAAGACACTAATTTGGACATCATGGAATTACAGAAGCAAAAAGATCTCTTCTATACATGAGCATTACAGAGGAAAAGTAGAAAAATGCTTGTAATTTTTTGATTAATCCATACTAAAGGAAGCTGCCACTCTAGTAATTTCAATTTTTGTATTTATTTATGTAGCACATGTGGTTGCATTGCTCAAAACAACAACTGAATGCACTGTTCCCCCTTCTTCCATTTCCTACTCTCAGAGGTACAGGGCTAAATTTAAACATACAGAGCTCAATAAGCTATTTGTCTGAAAAAGGAAACCAACGAACAAATACTTTTTCATTAAAAACATTTCTTATATTATTTTAAAGATTTGTCAGCCTTTTTGATTTGTGTCAGTTACAGCTTTTGCATCTTCAGCTGGCAGTTCATTAAACGAGGAAATCACGCAGTCCATCACATCAAGCATTTGACTGAAGGAATGAAAAATGGCAGGCTGTTATCACATCTGTTTATTATTATTTTAATGCAAAATGATCAGCTGCACTGACAAACAAAATTCATTGCTGTTTAACATGAAGAAGGCACAGCTTGTGAACAGCTTAATAGGGCCATTTGGGGATCATTCTTGCCGCCATTGAAGTTGATGGGAATTTTGCCATTGAGTTCAAGGGAAGCAAGACCTGATTCTATACAGTGCACTGATAATTATATAATTTAAAATTCCAGTGATAGCAAAGAAAATAGCAGTCAAATTGCTTTAGCACAGGCAACAATGTGATGTCCCTTCTCTTGGGCTCCTAAAAATTCTGCTAATGAAATATATCTGTACCTACCTATGGTATTATGCATATATAAAGAATTGTGAATTTATACATTATATTCCAGAGCCTTCCAAAGATTTTTTTCAGAACAGTATCACCTGAGATGTAATACTAGATTATATTAATGAACATTTTAAACTTTAACATTTCACAGTCTGTTAAAGTCTATGGAAACTTACTCTTTTCCAGAGAGATGATATCACTGCCTTGAGATAGAAAACACTTTTCACTTCCAGAATTCAGTGCTATTTCTTTACAAGATCTGACTTTACCTTCACTTAAGGACTAAAATCAGAGTTAAGAACTGGCTCACTGGCATTCTAAGGTACAGCAGTGTCTGTACATGACCTTGGAAAATCATAGTGTATGCAATATGCATAGGAACTTCCTAGCGGTCACAAAGATGGAGAGGTAGTTTACAGCATTTTACAGAAACAGCTACAGTTGTCACTCAGTTATGCAAATCTGTTTGGCCACTGTTTCTCTGCCTCCCTCTGTCACTCCCTCTCTAACAAAATAAAGGGGGAGAATAAGATGAAAAAACTCGTGGGTCAAGATGAAACAGTTTAATTAAAGCAAAGGCCAAGGCCACGCACAGAAACAAAAGGTAAACAAAGATGTCATTCTCTGCTTCCCTTCAGTAAGTGATGTGTAGCCACTTCCTGGGAAAGCAGAGCTTCAGTATGTGTAGAGGCTGCTCCTGGAGACAAACACAGTAACAAATGCCCCCCTCCTCCTCCCTGCCCTTGGCATTTATGGCTGAGCTGATGTCACCTGGTATGGAACAGCCAATCCGGGTCAGCTGTCCTGGCTCCGCCCCTCCCAAGCTGTGTTATAAACACCCTGCCAGCTGCCAGTGTAACTCTGAGCACTGTGAGGGTGCTGTGGGGATGCTGACTCTATATCAGCCCGACCCAATACAATCTCCACCCCTTATTCCATACCATTTGCGTCATGCTCAGATCCCACATAATTCAATACATCTATTGCTGACACTTACAACTTAACTACATATTTCAAGCATCTCAATACCCACCATACAGATTTAGCTTCCATCCCCTGTTCATTAACAGATGGATATTATTCTTCCATTTTATGGGCTTCTTCCACTCCTCCAGATGTTCGCAAACATGCCATGACTTGGTCCTATCTGCCAAGATGAGCGTTCAGGACAGGAGACGCAGCATGTTTGCTTGTTGGGCATCAGCTTAGTTGGGGGTAACTGTTACACTCTTCTGGTTTCTGTGAAACTTGCTCTTCATTGGTTCAGGTTGTTCCTGACATATCATTTTCTACAACATAAAACTCACGTTACAGATTGTTTTTCCCCCAAGGTTAAACCTACTTTAGTTACGCACCGGGTCACCTCATTCTCCCACGTTACCCATCAGGTACACCCAGGTCCTTGAGCAAAGACAATCCCATGAATGGGTTTGCCTTTTCCCATGGGAGGAGCAACCCACACCGCCTTCCCCAGCCATTTCCCTGTGTGCACTTCGGGGACCTTATCTCCTCCCACAGTATGCAAGGGGCAGGACCAGGATGGCTAGCAGACCCTCGGGTGTTAACCAGCCAAGTGGCTTCTGCTAAATTTGTGTCCCAGTGCTTCCGTGTCCCATTGCCCAACGCTCTCAGCATAGTTTTTAACAGTCCATTATATCTCTCAATCTTCCCAGAAGCTTGTGGGTAATAGGGGATGTGATATACCCACTCAATGCTGTGCTTCTTAGCCCAGGAGTTTATAAAGTTATCTTGAAAATAGGTCCCATTGTCCGAGTCAGTTCTTTCTGGAGTACCATGTCACCATAAAATTTGCCTTTCAAGGCCTAAGATGGTGTTATGGGCAATGGCATGGTTTACAGGGTATGTCTCTAGCCAACCAGTAGTTGCTTCCACCATTGTGAGGGTGTAGCACTTGCCCTGATGTGTTGTGGCAGTGGTCCAACATAGTCAGTTTGCCAGGCCTCACCATATTGGAAACCCAGCCACCGCCCTCTATCCCAGGGAGATTTTACTGGTGTGGCTCGCTTGATTGTGGCACATATTTCGCATTCATGAGTGACCTGTGTGATGGCCTCCATGATCAGGTCCACCCCTTGATCACGAGCCCATCTATATGTTGCATCTCTCCCTAGATGACCCGATGTTTCATGAGCCCATTGAGCTATCAACAGCTCACCTTTATGCTCCCAGTCCAGGTCCACCTTAGCTACTTCAATTTTGGCAGCTTTGTCATTGTTTTGATGTTCCTCAGTGGCACGGCTTCTGGGTATGTGAGTGTCTACATGGTGTACTTTTAGGGCTATATTTTCTACCCAGACAGCGATGTCCTGCCACAATGCAGCAGCCCAGATGGGTTTGCCCCTGCGCTGCCAATTGTTCTTCTTCCACTGCTGGAGCCATCCCCATAGGGCATTAGCCACCATCCAGGAGTCAGTGTAGAGGTAGAGTACTGGCCATTTTTCCTGTTCAGCAATCTTTAGGGCTAATTGGATTGCTAACTGGATTGCTTTCAGTTTTGCATACCGACTTGATTCATCTTCTTCCTCAGTGGCTTCAACAACTTGTCTACTCGATAGAGAGGGCTCACAAGCTGACTTAACCTGGAATATGCATTCTCCAGAAGCCAACAAGGCCTAGGAAAGCTTGTGTTTCCTTCTTGTTAGCTGGTGGAGACATAGCTGCTATCTTGTTGATGACATCTGTGGGCACATGACAGCGTCCATCCTGCCACTTTATTCCCAAAGACTGGATCTCCTGGGCAGGTCCCTTGACCTTGCTTTTCTTTATAGCAAAACCTCCTCTCAGAAGAATCTGAGTTATTCTTTCTCCCTTCTCAAACACTTCCTTTGCTTTGTTGCCCCACACACTGATGTCGTCGATATACTGTAGATGTTCAGGTGCATCACCCTTCTCCTATGCAGTCTGGATTAGTCCAAGACAAATAGTGGGGCTGTGCTTCTACCCCTGGGGAAGTCGATTCCAGGTGTACTGGACACCCCTCCATGTGAAAGCAAACTGTGGCCTGCACTCAGCTGCCAAAGGAATTGAGAAAAACGCACTGGCAATATCAACCATGGCATACCACTTAGCTTCCTTTGACTCTAGTTCACACTGAAGCTCTGGCACATCTGGTACTGCAGCACTCAGTGGTGGTGTCACTTCATTCAGACCACGATAGTCTACTGTCAGCCTCCCCCCTCCATCAGACTTCTGCACTGGCCATATGGGACTATTAAAGGGTGAGTGGATCTTGCTGATGACCCCTTGGCTCTCCAGTTGAAGAATCAGTTCATGGATGGGAGCCACAGAGTCTCGGATTGTGCGGTATCGCCGCCAGTGCACTGTCCTGGTAGTGACTGTCACCTGCTGTTCTTCAACTCACAGCAATCCCACAGCGAAGGGATCTTCTGAGAGGCCAGGCAGGGTAGACAGCTATTTGATGTTCTCGGTGTTCACAGTGGCTACACCAAAAGCCCATTGGTACCCCTTTGGGTCCTTGAAGTACCCTCTCCTGAGGTAGTCCATGCCAAGCATACAAGGGGCTTCTGGGCCGGTCACAATGAGGTGCTTCTGCCACGTGTTCCCTGTTAGGCTCACCTCAGCCTCCAACACGGCAATTCTTGGCATCCCTCTGTCATTCCAGAGACCCAGATGGGCTCTTGTGCCCCTGTACCCAGATGGCAGCAGTGTACACTGGGCATCAGTATCTACTAGAGCCTTATACTTCTGTGGGTTCGATGTACCAGGCCATCAAATCCTCATAGTCAAAGAAGAGCTTCATTAATTTATTGAAGTAAATGTATTTGTAGACACAAATTAAATGAATTTTTATAAAGAATATTTTAGGTAAACCAACCACAGCAGTTGGTAGCTGGATTGTACGACTGTTATGTCTTTGAGAGTTTTTAAATCTGTACTATCTCCATTAAACTAGTTCACAATAAAAGTGCATTTTTCAAGTTGGATGGTAAGAAGGCCTTTTGTCAATCACAGCTTATATTAAAGGAAGGAAAGTGGAGGTACTGTTCTGGATACTGGTTTAACTGATGGCTGCCAGTTTTCTATTCTTGCATTTGGCATGTCACTTCCTTACCATGTTTCACTCCCTTTCATCCTCAACTTAATAAAACGATCAAGCTTTTCTTTCAGAAATAATAGCATTTCCTCGATCCACTAATTCACTTCCTCTTTTAAGAAAATAATTCGGTTATTTTCTGGCTTATGGTTATTCCCTAAAATATTCTAAAGCCTCTTTTATGACAAAAACTTTTGCCTTTTTTGCCTAAATCAAAGATGATGAGTTAAAATGCACTTTAAAAGTAAAATTAACTATTTCAGTCTTCAGATTTTTACTCCTTAGACAGTTTATGATACTATAATTACAGCAAAAGGAATGGCACTCATTTAGAAGCAAACAAAAACTGTATAATTTAGAGGTGCAGTTTAAATAATGTTAATTTCCAGCTGCAAAGTCCTGGTCAGTATTACTGTGCAAGGAATGGGAAGTCATAAGGAACTCATCTCTCATGAAAGAATAGTCAAATTAATGTGAGTGGAGCAGATGTCTCAGCAGATCAATAATATCCCCTTGACAGTCACTAACATATGCCAAAACACAACATCTGAAAAACAATGAGGAAGAACAAGACAATAAGCACCTGTTACACTATCCCACTTTTATCGTTAAGGTGACACCAAGTAGTTCAAGCTGAATACAAACCATCCAACAGAGAACTTTTATATTCTGCTTACATTTAGTCTAGATTTAGAGAAAGAAATTTCAAAGACCACCACTGTAGTTCATGGAAGGCATGGGTTCAGTAGTAAGGAGAAAAATTATATAATATCCTGTTTTTAAGGGTTCAAAAATAGTATACTCGAGAATAGATCCAGTTCCAGTTGATGTGAGCTTCTGTCAGTTAAATTATTCCAAGGTCCTGATTCTGTAGCTCTTAAATTAGTTTTTCCTTTATTCCTCAAACTTATTTGTCAATATGGGGGAAAACGGTAAAACCTCTGTTTAAAATAAGCAATAAAATTACACAGGAGCATGTTCTTTGATAGAGGTCTAAGTGTGAACAAGGACAGGTGATAAGAGGAAGCTGTAAGAGTGACTTGCTTAGAAGGCAACAGAAGAATATTAATTTCTCTACCACTGTCTGTCACAGATACTGTGGTAATTTCTCAATACCAGCTAATTTTTCAATATCAGCATCACTGACAACTCCATCTGGATAACTATACTAGGCTTGCGAAAACTGTCCAAGACAAACAAGGTTCTCAACACTCATTATTGCTTATTTAGCTTTAGTAAAATATTCCTAATTTCATAACTTAATTTACAAAAATAAAAATCACTTATGAACACAATGTAGAATTGTATGCTTGGGATTCAAACCCTCAGTTTCTGAAGAAAAGAGGTTGTATGATAACCACAATGCACCTCAGTCTATCTCAAGGCAATGTTCCTCACGAAGAACAAATGAAAATCACATGTATGCCTTTAAGACCATTTTTGTCAGGCCCCCGAGAGCACTAACAGCCCTCAATGGTCTGCTCAGTCCCTACCTGAGCTGTAGGTGTGCGGGTGTCTCTGATTCTGTCTCCTTGATGGTCCTGAGACCTGTGTTGTTGGTAGCTCTTATTCTTGACAGGTCCCTCGGACATAGGCTGCGGCTTGTCTGCAGTCCTGTCTTTGGGCCTGGCTCCTGGATGGACTGTGGACCCGTGTTACAGCCTTGTCTTCAGCCCTGTTTCTGTCCACATCTCCATTTGCTCTGAGCTGAAGCCCCTGGGCAGACCCAGGACTTGGTTCATTGCTTGCCTTCTCTGTGCCCCATAGACGAGGGGACAGCCAGCTCCCCGCACCCTGACTTTTTTTAGTCAACCTCGATAAGCATAATGATCCATGAAGACATGTTAACCACTTCTTTGTTGTCCAAGTCAGTTGTGATCAAAACTTTGAACTTATACTTTAATAATCACAGAATAATGGAAAAATGGCGCTTGAAGGAACCATGGGAGGTCATTTAGTTTATCTGCTTAGCCCCCAGGTACGATTAATGATATCTACATTGTTTCCAAGAGTCATTTGTCTGACCAGTTTTTTAAAACCTCCAGTGGTAGAGGTTCTGTCACTCACCAAGAAACCTATGACATTCCTTCATTCACTTTGACATTTTGTAGTGTTTTCCAATAGTGAAATAGGTCAAATTTTCCAGAACTGTAATCCATTTTATTAATTTCCTCTGGACTATCTCCACTGGACCATGTAGTTCTTGAAGTACAATGCCCCAAACTGCAGTTTTCTAGCTGGCTAGTCTGTCAGAGGCTTCATTTATTCCTGAGTACAGGATTACTTCACACATCTCACTGGCTGTACTTCAGTTTTGTGCTTGCTTTTGTCACAACACTGGGGGCTTGTGCTCAACTTTCTCTGAAAAACTGTTAGCAAAGTCTGTAAGCTGTCCTTATTTTGTATCACTGCAGTAAATAATTCCTGCTTTATATTTTCACATGCTTTGCCACTTTGTCATTATCATTTTGAATTCTGATCCCATCCTCCAGTGTATGAGTTGTCTCTCCCAGTTTTGGATCATATGAAGATGCAATAAACTCACTCTCTATTCTATCAGCTAGGTTGTTAATAAAAGTATCCTAGACAGCGTACTGCATCAAATGAGACACATGACAGCTAGTGCTTTGCTCCTCTACTCTATTTGACTTTTTGCTCTAGAATTTTTCTGAGGATTGATGTTAACTGACAACAATTGCCAGACTGTTCTTTTTGTTCTGTTTACAGCAAAGCACTGTGATTGCCTTTTTCCAATTCTCTTGATATCCTGTCGCCTTCTGCAAGATCTCAAGCATAACTGCAAAGACTTCTGGAGGCAGACATATCCAGGGTAGTAACAAAGTTCATGCCACGAAACTGCATAGAAGTGTTATACTGCTTACACAGCAGAAAACCCTGGAGTTCTCTGCTCCAAACATGAATCATGAGATACCCTGGGCTATGCCAAAGTGGCATAATGCCATGCATTTGTTGCAAAACTAATCAAAAGGAAGATCAGAATTGTTTAAATAAAAGGGGAAAAAATTGTACTGCAGCTGGCACCCACAGAGGACACAGGGCACACATGCTGTGATTGGAACATCATCTACCACAAACAGCAACTGAGCAACTATGATGAAGAATCATATTTACTAAACATAATGTTATTAGTCACCTAACAAACGTTATTGTTTGGAACAAAAATAAGGATGGACCCTTAAAAAATAACTTTATCAATAAATGAACTAAACCAAAGAACAATGTTGTCTGTTGAGATAAGGGCTGCATATGGGTAGCAACAAAATAGCCATTTAGTCCTTAACAGTAAGATAAGAAAAATTCTCTGATCAAAATCTAGCAATTCTCCACAAACCAGAAAACTCTATAAGAGACATGTTAACAGCACACAAGAGCAGCTGTGCAGTTCAGAAACTCACTAGGGACACAGTACAGGTCTACAAAGAAATACTGGTTCTAGAAATGTCAGAACCATGAACCAGGGAACTGCCACACAGCTAGATGTTATTCCTACAAGCAGCACTGGGATTTGTAATTACAACACAATTCACAAATCAGTACATTTCAGAACTGGGCTCAAATTCTGACAGTAACGTATTAGCTATCCTTCTAGTAAACTAGAACTGGGTAAGAGAAGTGTTATCGGACTTCAGAGCTACATTAAACACTTCGCAAAATCTATGCTGAAAACTGGTATTTAATGAATATATAGAAATTTAATGCAATAATGTTACTTAACTTTTAATTCTGTTTAATGATATTATACCAAAACATATCTCTAACTTAAAAAGTAAGCAGCAAAGGCTGGAAATTTTTCACTGTATCCTAGACAGAAAGAGTCCTGAACATTCAAGGAAAAAAATTCTAGATTTCATAGAATCACAGAATCATAGAATCATAGAATGGTTTTGGTTGGAAAGGACATTAAAGATCATCGAGTTCCAAGCCCCCTGCCATGGGCAGGGACACCCTCCACTAGCCCAGGTTGCTCAAAGCCTCATCCAGCCTGGCCTTGAACCCCTCCAGGGATGGGGCATCCACAGCTTCTCTGGGCAACCTGTTCCAGTGTCTCACCACCCTCACAGTGAAAAATTTCTTCCTAATGTCT
>VZTO01005441.1:0-42256 GCA_013400615.1 Syrrhaptes paradoxus | reverse complement strand
GAGCTCCATGCACTCCAGCTGGTCATTGACATAGAGGGCAACACCCCCTCCTTGTCTCCCCTGCCTGTCTTTCCTAAAGAGCCTGTAGCCTTCCTTTCCAACACTCCAGTCGTAGCAGCCATCCTACCACATATCCGTGATGATAGTAAGATTATAGGCCTGCAGTTATGTGCACGTCTGTAACTCCTCTTGGTTACTCCCCATGCTATGTGCATTTGCATAGAGGCACTTAGGCTGGGATCCCTTTGTGCTGCTCTTCATGTGCTCTCCTGCTGACCTGTGATCCTTCTCCAGGCTCTGGGCATCTATTGCTGGCACTAGCATCAAATAATCAAATATCAAAAGTTCTGGACCTGCAAATGTCCACATTCACAGACATTAAGATACATGTGTTCAGCATCTGAGTTGGAAAAGAGAAAGATACCCAAAAGTAGATGGCTTTGGAAAAGGAATCACCTTAGCAGCTGGAGAGGTCACAGCACTGTGGTGAGAAAGCAAAACCCAGAAAGCAATAAAAGGAGCAAGTTAGACAGTGTTTATGGGGTACTGATGGAAAATGAGGGAGGAAAAAAACGTGGAAAGATTCAGACAGAAGTAGCACTGCTAAAAGATTGAAGCAGGGAAAAGAGAGTGAGAAGAATCTAACAGAGGAAGAGTTTTGTGATAGGTCTGGGGGAACAGAAATATAAGACTAGATGCAACACATTTGGTATATGGGAGAGATAATGCCTTACCTATCTAGAAAGGCCAACGCAGATGTGGAAATAATCAGGCATGATGAGGACAGTGTGGAATTATCTACTGTGATGAGACAGGAAAAAGTAAAAAATATCCAAAAGGGGAAACCATCAGTCATGAGAGAGAAATGGGATTTCCTCAGGGAACATGACCTTCATAGCTAATTCTTTTCAGAGAGATTATAACTAAGTGGGCCCCCTTTTCAACAATTCTTCACTTTGGGTTTCAAATTATCAGAGTTATAGTAACAAAGACAGATAATCTTAGCACTTGAACTAATTTGCACCAAAGGTTTTGGTAAATTATGCTTTTCCAACATAGTACATACTATTCATAGCTTCTGAAGCCACAATTTCTAGTCTCTCCCCATTTGACATATCTTAAATGTTCTAAAACATATATGAAAAATCTGTTGAATATTTAAACATAGGTATGCCAGCACTTCAAATCTGAAGTACCATAAATAAATGTTAACAGTTATTTAAATAAAGAATAGCCAATTTTGATGAATTGCAAAACAAGTGGCCTACTGCTGAGATTCCAGAAAATTACCATTTATCCATTCTGAGGGAAAAGAGTATACAAGAGAAACACAATGAGAGTCTATTACTCATCCCTCCCACACAGTCCAGTAGGAAATGTAGTTCTAATAGGAAGTTACATAAGAACTTGTTGATGGCTCTTCTGCAGTGCTTTGTTGGAGGGAGCAGTTGGTTTCACTGGACCTAACTTCTGATCTGCGTTTCAGTCTTGCAGAGTATTTCAGACTTGGCTATGACTAGGGGGAAGTTCAGTCTGTTAGAGGCCAGAGACACAATGAGTTGTGCTCTCTGAAGCATACCTTGGATACTTTCCCACATGCTCTGTTCTGAGTTTCTTCACTCCTCTATGCACAACTGCCTGCTCGGGTTTAGGTGTGTACTACTGCTACATATCATGGTGAGGCTGCTATGAGAACATCTCTTGATCCCACTATTTCACTTTGGCAGGTTTTCTGTAGTGCTCCTCTCCCAGCTTTCTCTCTTTTTGATTATGATGTGCATGGTTCCCCCATGGGGTTAATCATAGATAGGTGCCAAGGAAACAGCCTATGCCCCGAACTGAAGTGAGAGAATCTCATCGTCCTCTACACAGCTGTACATTGTCAACCAATTGCCAAACGTCCTAATCTGGCACAAGCACTGTCAACGGCTCTCCTTGAAGAGGGCAATGAGGGAAGACATGCCTTTCCATATTCAGCATTTTCTTTGGAGGGAAGTTTATATGTATTCCTAGGTTAATAAATTGGAGTGTTCAGGCTCAAGTATGTGTTCACAGACTACAGCTGCTGCTTGCAGCTCCTACTGAAAGATCAGCTGTGTTGGTTCTTTTTTCCTTTGAACAGAATCTATTGCTCACAGTGAAAATTAGGACAAGCTGATTGATATTCTGGAAAGGTACTAAAAGATACCATCCACATAACAAGTAAAAATAAAAATAAAAAAAACCCAAACTATTTCCATTGAAAAGCAGGAGGCAACATGACAATTAATTAGACTTTCAACCATAAACAGCAACCAAACAGCTGCAAATATGTATTATCCACACATATAAAAATTCATCAAAGAGCATTATTTTCATAAGTGGGCCTTTCAATAGTTAGGAAGTGCAAGAATTGAAGTTTCCTGGGGTACTTCAATTTGCCACCCTGGCTTTACTGGCCTTAATTACATGATCTGATTCTATTTTCCACAGGGTTCTGGCTTCACTCAGAACTCATGATGGCGAGTGATCACTTAACATGCATCTATACACTATTCTGTTGTCTCAATGAGCAGTCAAACAACATCTGTAGCTATTATTAGCCTTGCAGATTACTCAACTGCAGAGTTTTAGAGAATTTCACAAACAGATTTCTTTTCTTTATGTCCCATTTTATGCACGAAGAACTGAGGAATACTGAGAAAAAAGTCAGAAGTTTCAACTAACGTTGAACGTCCATTCTGAACTGCCTAGAAGCCAATATATCAGATATTTCAATTATGTTTTATGTATCCCATCTCATACTCAAAGCAGCCTAGTGTCCTCTGTCCCAGTTGAGGAGGCTCAGCATTCCTGCACAGCAGACCCCACTGCCTCAAGTCAGGTCTCAGAAAAGAAGAAACACTGGATTCGTGACCCTTTGTAGAAAGGATGGTAAAAACACACCATCTAGGAACTGCAAGACACAGGCAATTTTCCCAGAGTTTGGGGTTTGCCCAGTGTTTTTCCCCTAATGGTTAGAACACTTTCACTTCTTCAAGCACTGACATCGCTAACACTATTCCTTCTTGCTTTTGAAAATTATTTAGATTATGCATCTCTCTCTTCTCTGGTAAGCTTACATGTCAACTGATATATGTATCCCTCATTCACACAGCAGAGCCAAAGAGGTTCCTAATCTATGCAAATGAGTATGTAAAGGATTAAGGCGAGCAGAATCAAAACCAACTGAGAATTTGTTATGGAGAAACACGTGTTGTCTTTCAAGTCCAGTGTAAACGTTGTCACTTGTGAAAACAAGAGCAGACTCAATGTAACAAAACTATGCAATCAGAGTAGGGATAGTCACACATCTTCCTGATTAGCTCTCAAAAAAGAGTATGAAACAGTAAGAATAAATTCGCACAAAATACTGTAGCAATGCTTTCTGACTTTACAGCATTTGCAAACAGCATCATGATAAATGGGGAGACATTATAAAGCTTTGGAAATCCATATAACACTATCTGGCAAAAATTCTCGAGTAAAGTGTATTGGTGTCTGCTGCTGAATGATAACATCTTTCCTGCAGAGAAGAAACTGTTTTGGCTCACTAAAAAATAACTGGCACCCACTCTCTGTAGCTTTCAAATTATTTCCTGACTCAAGCAAGTTGCTGCTTGTATTTTAAAGCTCTACTAGACCCTGGCACACATACTTCTACTTTGAAATTCTTTGTGAAAACATTTTATTGTGAGACAGAACATTTTATCCGTCCTACTAAACAACCAAAGTTACAGAAAGATTGTTTTCACCGTTTCTTTGTGAGACAAACCACAGAATGGCAATATTGACCTGAGTAGTATGACTAATTTTGTAAGGGCAAGCAAAAAAAGGAAGTGGTATACCCCATAAGAAGTATGTTTCCTCTTGATTCAGGAAGAGGGAAGAGTCCAGCCTATTCAGTGTCATCATAGGAGGTCTGAGAAGAAAATGAGGACGGACAAGGCTTTCATTTTATTGATGCAACGAGCAGCTATGTCAGACTCAAGTTCAGTTAATAGTGAAGAATTTACTGAGAATCTAGAGAGAGAAAGTTAATTGGGGAAACAGCTATTACAGTTAATATTTGAATTAATTGGAAGTTTGAGTGAAATAAATAAGGATAATGGACTTCAAAAACCTTAAGTGTCTCTTGAAAAGAAAATCTAAGTTGGAGTAAGCAAGCTAAGATAGAGATGCTGGAGACAGTAGAGGTAGATTGGCAGTGCCACGAAGCAGGGCTAATATAGGACCAGGAACCAGGAGCAACAGCATCATCAGGGGCATTGATGAAGGCAACATCTCGCAGCTGCTGGTTCTTAGTGAATTACAGGCTCTGCAACTGCCAAGAGCTGCTATCTTGCATAAAAGATGGTTGTAACTGATAATATGATTGACAGCATCTGTCTCTTTGAGAGGCAACATCTTCCAGTTCCTGCTGAGACTTAGCCTTAACCTTTGGGAAAACAAAATGCAATCCACTTGGCTATGCTACTCTTGACACTGTCCCAACCAAAACATCAAGTGCAAAGAGCTGAAAAAGTTCAAACAATTAAGAACTTGCTAATCTAAGTGACTTAGTTTGCTAGAAGCTAAATCTTTTGCTGTTTCTGCTATCATCAATGCCATGAGACATTTTTCATCTTTGCATGTACACTTCAAAATCTGTCTTGCCTTTTCTAGTCTGAAAAAATACTGTAGTATATTTAGTAGCTTATTCAAAGAATATATCCTAGTAAGTACAGAAAATACAGTAAGCTACATTTCCACTAATGTCACTGCCATACAGTTCAAAAAAAATTTTTTTGTTATCAAATGCACGAAGACAAGTTATATGTGTGTGAGGGAAACAGAGGAAGCAAAATTAGAGATCTTTCTGGCTGAGCCAGGAGCTCTTTAATGATCTGAAAGCAGAAAAGGAAACATAGAAACATATGATAATGAGCACGTATCACTGAGGATAAGGGAGCAGTTTATGTCCATACGAAAAGTAATCAAAAAGACTAGTCTGCTAAAAAAAAAGGCTTATTAGAATGAGGAAGAGAAGGCAACAGAATAGGTCAATAACTATACTTGAATGATGAAAATAAAAGAATGTAAAAGGGAACAGAGACCAAATTACAGATTATAAGAAAGAAGGGTAAACTATTCATTGCTTTTTTCCTAAATCCTTCCATGAAAGACAAATTTTGAAGACTGACTTAACAGAATTAATTTAACAAGGGTATTAAAATGCACTGATGAAGAAAACATGCTAAAAAAAGATGCAGATCTATCAGATGTGAGCATTGGAGCAGAGACTGAAAACATTAACTAGAGTTTTTAGGAAATTAGACATTGTAATTCTGAATATTAGTAAGTATTTACCAAGGACCTGTAGAAGAAGGGGAAAAAAAACAACAAAAACCTCTCAGGGCTAATGGAGAACGACCTAGTCAAATTAATAACTTTAGAGATAACTATTAAACATTGTGTCTGTGAGTTCCCAGAAGAGAAGATAGTAAAACAACCTATATGCATGTGTTCTTTGACAACCTAACTGGATAAAGGGGAAGTTGTAGATATTATATTTCCTGACTTTTAGTTAAATCTCCTGACATTATTCCATATAATATTCTCATAAATAAGATAAGGCAGGAGATGTAACCACCATCAACAACCAGTTGAGAAGTTGCACTCAGTGAACAATTATAAATGATTTGCTGTCAGACGAAGAGCATTTCGAGTGGGACTTGACTGGGGACTGTAAGGGCTGAGATCTACAAAGCATTTTCATTAGTTCCACTAACAATGGCAAAGACATGACCGAATGTGGTTGTTAGAATAAGTGCAGAGGGGTTCTAAGCACACTGGAGGCTGGAATAAAAATAAATTATTTTTTAGACTAGGGGTTGAAATTTGAGCAGCTGGCTGGAATTCAGCAGAGGCAAGTGCAAAGTGTTATACTGGAAAACAGCAATCAAACACTTAGTTGTAACATTTGGAGTAAAAACGTAAGCAGCAGCTGAGCAGATAAAGATGCAATAATTGTGCTCAATTCAGCACCAGTGAGCTCCAAGCAATGCAGTGTCCTCTTTTCACAGCAACATTTTAAGGAAGATGGAGATAAAATGAAGACAATTGCAGGGAACAGTAAAAGGGATTAGAAAAAGAGTAGAAAACATAACCCACAAGCAAAGGTTCAAGCAATAAAATTTGATTAGTTTAAAGAGAAGACACAGTAATATTCCTCCAACATGCCCAAACGTGTCATAAACAAAAGGGTGATCTGCTTTGCTCCGTGGCCACTGTGGGGTAGAGAAGAAACGAATCTAATTTGCCAAAAATACTATCAAAGCTGCACAGCCAGAAACTTTTCAATTGTTAGTTTGATAAAAATCAGGGATATGACTGAAATTATTTAGAAACTTTTAAGAACAGACGTATCGCTGCTCCAGCTTGTTTAGGTGTATTTGACCTTTCCGGAGCTCAGAGACTGGACTAAATTACTCAAATTTCTTCTTGATGTCATCTATTTAAATCCGTCATTTGATATTGACCACTGCAGATGAATCAAATATGAGCAAGTAATATATGCTGCTTTTCATATAAGACGTTTCTAAACTAATAACTACTGATGAAGCCACCTCAAGCTCTCACTTTATTTGTATCACTGGGATGAATCCATTATAGCTGGAGATACCAACTTAGTAATTGAGGACTGTCAAATATTTAAGTAACAAGTAGATATTTAAACAACTGGATAATTAATGACTGGAAGGAATATAATGGTAACTTTGTCTTTGAAAACCTCTGCTGACAAGGCTGATATTGGAGGAATCAGTACAATATTGAATGGACTGTGAAACCCATCACATCAAACTATGAAGAAGTTGCAGATTTCATCTTTGACATTACCTAAGCTCCTGACACAACTGGGACAACAATGTTATCACAAAGAAAGTATGTTACCAAGTTGAATCAGCCTGCCCCATATGCTTCACATCACTTCTGAATAACGGGAGTTCTGCTTTGATGCCTGCACAGTCTGGACAAGCTGAGACCTTCAGCACTATACTGATTACTCTTAACTATTATATGGACAACCAGCCCAAGAATCAGGCCTTAGTTTTTTTCACATAAGCACACAGTATACCTTAACAGGGGAAAATTTCCTGTTGATCCAGAACCAGATTCAGAACAACCACCTCAAAGTAAAAAACTGGGACTCCCATGAGTTTCACTACACACGTAACATTTATGCAAGTATAAATATAGTTTCATTCACCAGAGAAAAATGAAGCTTAAACAAAATAAGGCATACTGGTAGTTTCAACAGGAAACTGAAATAAAAAGCTCTAAAAGATCACCAAAAGATATAAAATCTGAAAAATACTTGAAGTACTCAAATTTATGCAGAAGTGGATTTAGTGCAGCTACAAGCAAAAGGTCATCACAGCTCCCAGGGAAATCACCAGAGACATTTCTTTTAATATAAATAAAGTGGGATTTCATTTTTAAATTATGTCCTTCTGAAGATATATCGCTAAAGAGTGTTACCCTGGTTCAAAATTTGCATTGTTACCACAATCAGCCCTGCAATAGACAGACAATCCACACACCTCTGAGTGCTGAAGAACACCTATAACTTTCACAGGAAGAACTGAGTTAACCTGTTACTGTGCTGGAGTGAAAAAAACTATAAAGAGCTTTGTGATTTCTCATATGGCTTTTTGAAGCAGACAAACAGGGGATCAGAATATCATCACATGTACCCTTATTGTCTTTTTATTTCTTTTCTACTAAAAAGTATTAGTTTTCTCAGAGCAAAGTTCCTCTTTCTCACTTCCTGCTGTCCACATCCTCAACGAGCTCACTCAGAATTTGGGAACAGATTTTTGTTAGGCAATTTTTGGGAGCTGACTCTTTGGCAATCCAACCAAGAACCAAAAACCCCATCCATCAAGGTATAACTTGTACCTCACCAGGAACTTCTATAGAAACAATTATTACTCACAGGAATGTGTGACAAAATGTCTAAATATCACTAGAGTAGAGAACATTTTTTACTTGGAAACTCGATTATCTTTAAATAGTAAAGTCTTTTGGGGGATAAATACAATAGTGTTAGTTTTTGCTTGACCTGGTATTTTCATTGTTTATAAAATGTTCGCTTATTTCCACAAAGAGGTCAAACAGGTGTAGCTTCTTGCTTTACAAGACACCTTTCACATCTCCCTGTGGTTTTCCTGTATTAATTCTGGAAAAGCTTAACTCTACCTTTATTTTTTAAATAAGATGAGACATGGAAGTCACATTTATCACTATGCTATTACCATAAAAAAACAACTGCAATGGAAACCACACTACA
This sequence comes from Syrrhaptes paradoxus, assembly GCA_013400615.1. Classification (NCBI taxonomy): domain Eukaryota; kingdom Metazoa; phylum Chordata; class Aves; order Pterocliformes; family Pteroclidae; genus Syrrhaptes; species Syrrhaptes paradoxus. Next base: position 33,906 of record VZTO01005441.1, on the reverse strand, counting down.
CATCGCAAACAAACTTACTAAGAGAACAGAGGACTCAACAGGCTTACTTAGATTAAGATGTTTGGTATTTTAATTGCAATTTTTTATACATAAAACATAAAAATCTGATACTATTTTTTCTTCATACTCTGGCTAAATGAAACCATACTGATTTTGCCAAGTACATAAAGTTATTCCATTGCTTACTACAACATAAGTACAGGTGACAGTCCTAGTAAAAGGTAATTAGCATATCCAATGATCCATGAAGCACACAGCCTTCAGTATAATATTTAATTACCACAGTCTCACAGTGGGCTGGATATTATGTTAAGATTTATTAGAAAAATAAAGGCTTATGATCTTGAATGCACTTTTGGCACAAATTTATTTTCTAGACTACTCAGGCAGACTGGGAAACATAAAAGGTCTTCATGATGGTATTCAGTAAAGCAATTCAAATCATATGTCCAGGCTGTACAATCAAAGGGCTGTCACTGTTGCTAGCACTGCTAGTGTAATAAGAATTATTAGTTAACAAAGAAACTAATCTAGACCAACCGATACAATTAATCCATTCCACACAGCAGATCCTGTTTAGTAGATTTTGTGTCTTACTCATGTTCAAAGGCACATCAATGTAAACGATGCTACTAAACTTCATCTGGCAAGAAAACATTAAAATGAAATAACCTTGACTGATCTCATAGAGCTAGACACAACAGAATTTATGATGGAACATATTCATGCAACTTCTAAATTACATACAAAGAAAATATTTCAGAACATACTATATTTACTTAGTCCAATCCATTTTTTATGATCTTAAGTGACTTAAATTACACTATTTATCCTTCTTGTAAAGCTAAAACAAATTTTCGCTTTGTTACTTTGGTCAAACTTTCAGCCAAATTTGCAGGTGAAAAGATAATGGAGATGAGTAGCTTACTATAATGAAATACTGTGTTCATGTGTAAAAAGCCTTTGTGAAGGTAAATATAATCTAAGCTGAGAGAGCAAACACAAAAGGAAGGATATGAAATACTGTGTCATTTCAATAATTCAAACTTTTTTTGTACTCTGAATTTGCTCTTGTATTTTTGAATGTCAGAAGGTACTGCTGCAGTGGAGTCAGAAGCAGGCAGGGCTGCACATTGGGGAACTGACCGACTCAGTCGAAGACTGAAACGGACAGTGCAGCTTAGCAACAAGAATCTCTTGCTTCTGAAATAAATTTTTTCAGCTTCTCTAGAATTGCTTTAATTACCCTTTGTACACAAACACCAAAATAATTAGAAAACATTTGAGAAAAAAGTTGTTCTTTTCTTTCAGGTCAGGAACAAATCAAGCCAGTTATAGAATCTCTCCATTTAGAAATGAAAGTAGGTGCACTGGAAAGGGCAGATATCTTTTTAATGAAATAGTGTTGATCTACAACACAAGAAAAAACCCAATCCAAATAGTGTAGAACTGATGAAAATTTGAGCTTACATGAGGCTACATACAGCCTCTACTGCTAAAAACATGTCTTTCTCATTTGATCATATACCTAACTGCATTAGCTGGCTTCTTATACACTTGTTACTAGAATGGGATATATAATATACTCTAACCTATAGAAAGTAAAATTTCTTCTTCAGTCACACAGGTTTCAAAAACATAATAAACCATTTAAAAACCCACAAAACAAACAAAAAAATCCCAAACCATAAAAACATACGGTCCTACTTGAATAAACAGAAGAAATGTGACACCCATTAGAAAAAATATTAGAAAAAGCCTGCTGGGGAAAACCAAAATATTTCAATAATGAATTAAAGTCTTTCTAAATTAAAGAAATGAAAATTAAAACCATCAAATATTTTTTAGCATTTCTGATTAGAGAGCCCAGAAGCATACTCCAAAGATATGACAAAAGAAACCTTATTATAAAATGTTACTTGTATATACATTTATTTTCTCAACAGTTTTAACCACCTTTAGAGCCAGAGGAAAGTTCAGTAATGCTTGATTTTCTAAAACCGAAATTACTATCAAACCAGAGAGAAAAGATTTGTAATTTGAAGCTGACAGAACAATACTTTGTATACCACCAACCTATAAAACATTAAAATTAAACCCTGATTACAGAACAAAATTAAATATTTTACAGTTGAGGCGGTATATTGTCTTATCTTTTGCAGCCATCACTGGGAAGAGAAAAATTTAAAAAAATGGAAACTTAAGTCAAAGTTAGATTAATGAAAGAAATGAAGGTATTTACTCAAAATACCCTTTTGATAAACACTTCAGATCTCTCAATATCTATATAATGCTTTCTGATAAATATCTTGGTCTAAATACTATAACACCAATGTTTTTACTTCCCAATGGCAAAAGTAAAAAAGGTGTTTCTCAAAAATTGTACTGTAGGAACATAGTCTTAGAAATATACACATAACCTAACTCAAAAAAAAGCCTTTCTAAAGGTGCATTGCTAGAACAGCTCTGAAACTGGGAACACGCTGACAGTGAGGTCCCTGAGCACTGTGCTGGCTTGAATCTCCCTTTCCCTCTCCAAGACTTTTCCAAGCAACTGCACCTACAGTTGAACGAATCAAAGGTTTCCTATTTTCTCACCACTTTTTTGTGAAAGGCTAGTTGCAGTCTTGAGCACAGCAGTGCACCAACCACAACGTGGCTATTTCAAGAAAAAAACTGAGCAGTTTTGTAACAAGCCTAGCAAACAAGCATTACCAGNCTCTAACCTATAGAAAGTAAAATTTCTTCTTCAGTCACACAGGTTTCAAAAACATAATAAACCATTTAAAAACCCACAAAACAAACAAAAAAATCCCAAACCATAAAAACATACGGTCCTACTTGAATAAACAGAAGAAATGTGACACCCATTAGAAAAAATATTAGAAAAAGCCTGCTGGGGAAAACCAAAATATTTCAATAATGAATTAAAGTCTTTCTAAATTAAAGAAATGAAAATTAAAACCATCAAATATTTTTTAGCATTTCTGATTAGAGAGCCCAGAAGCATACTCCAAAGATATGACAAAAGAAACCTTATTATAAAATGTTACTTGTATATACATTTATTTTCTCAACAGTTTTAACCACCTTTAGAGCCAGAGGAAAGTTCAGTAATGCTTGATTTTCTAAAACCGAAATTACTATCAAACCAGAGAGAAAAGATTTGTAATTTGAAGCTGACAGAACAATACTTTGTATACCACCAACCTATAAAACATTAAAATTAAACCCTGATTACAGAACAAAATTAAATATTTTACAGTTGAGGCGGTATATTGTCTTATCTTTTGCAGCCATCACTGGGAAGAGAAAAATTTAAAAAAATGGAAACTTAAGTCAAAGTTAGATTAATGAAAGAAATGAAGGTATTTACTCAAAATACCCTTTTGATAAACACTTCAGATCTCTCAATATCTATATAATGCTTTCTGATAAATATCTTGGTCTAAATACTATAACACCAATGTTTTTACTTCCCAATGGCAAAAGTAAAAAAGGTGTTTCTCAAAAATTGTACTGTAGGAACATAGTCTTAGAAATATACACATAACCTAACTCAAAAAAAAGCCTTTCTAAAGGTGCATTGCTAGAACAGCTCTGAAACTGGGAACACGCTGACAGTGAGGTCCCTGAGCACTGTGCTGGCTTGAATCTCCCTTTCCCTCTCCAAGACTTTTCCAAGCAACTGCACCTACAGTTGAACGAATCAAAGGTTTCCTATTTTCTCACCACTTTTTTGTGAAAGGCTAGTTGCAGTCTTGAGCACAGCAGTGCACCAACCACAACGTGGCTATTTCAAGAAAAAAACTGAGCAGTTTTGTAACAAGCCTAGCAAACAAGCATTACCAGGAGCTGCAAAGCAGCAAATGGAGTACCTCTGCACCCCTCCCATGGACATGTCATTGTATCTGAAGCACTGCGTTAAGGTCCTAGTATGCCTGTAAGTACTGATCCACCTACTGCTTCCAACAGCAGCAGTAACTCTCTTCACTCAGCAATGTATACGCAAGAAACATTTCCTCCTCTCTAAGCACAAAAATGAGAGCATTGGGAGTCTAATTGGAGGCTCTAGAGGAAGAACCAGTCAACCCAGACAGTATCAGGTCTTGGCTGACTGCTGGATCGAATGATCCAGGCATTCTAAGAGCACACCTCAGAGAAAACTGGAGCAGTTACTGAGGGTGAGATTCAAACGGCACCTCTATTTTGGATGTTCAGTGCTTGGAATTGGCTTCATCCCACTCAGGGAGGCTGCGTGGTTCACCCCGTCCAAACTTCCTGATGTTGCTTGACTTGTCATGAGCTGTGCTTTAACTTGGGATGGGATATTGTTATATTTGTGCTAGCCACGTCTGTAGTGCACTGGCTATTTTGTAGGCTGAACAAAAGGGCAGCCCAACCTCCAGGGCCTCAAAGTTGCAGAGCAAGCGTTTGGAATAAGAGTCCAGTGCATTAGCACAGATCTGAGCATCCCTGTCCTACTAGTGTGAACACAGCTGCAATGTTAATCACTGAAGATTTTAGGCACTTAGAGGTCATCTGATCCAGAGTGCATCCATGCCTGCAAGGAGACAGAAGGGAATGTGGCCCAAAGCCAGCTCTGACAGGCTGATGAATCTCCAGAGGAGCCACTCTGAGAGGTCGCAGGTGTGGGGACACACTAGGGAAAGGCAGGACTGCAGAAGATCAAAGACATGCAGAAACAGCAATGAAGCAGCTATGGAGAAGGTTGAAGGAAAGGGCTACAGCATTATCAGATATGGGGAAGAAAGGGGACTGGTGGTGGGGTGACTAAAAAATCCCTTCACTGAAAGAGTGATGAGCCATTGGAACAGGCACCACATTGGAGTCACCACCCCTGGAGGTGTTCCAGAAACATGCAGATGGTTTAGTGAGTTAGATGTTGTTGGGTTGATGGGTGGACTTGATGATCCTTGAGGTCTTTTCCAACCTTAATGATTCTATGATTCTGTGATTCTAAGAGCTGATACCTGCAGTTTTCTGTGATGTCTGCTTCTGTCATTGGTTTTACAGTCAGTGAAGATTCATCTCACCTTAGAGGTCTTTAAAAAAAAAGGGTATGAACAAAGCAAAACACGAAACAAAAAAAACAATACATGAGCAATATGCAGAGAGAAGTAGTACCAGGATGGAGTGGGAAGAAAGGATGAGAAAGAGCTTTGGAAGACAGAACCAGAAACAGGGAGAGAAATAAGGAAAGAACTAAAGAAAAGAGGGATAAGAAGGCCCCTTGCTTGAAAAATAAACACATCAAAAAGGTTAATAAATTTTATTTATTCAGGTTCCTAATTGCTTGAATTATTCATTTATTTTTTTTTTTTTACAGAGTGCTACTTATGCTCTTGGCACTTAAGAATAAAGCCAAGGCTCTGTACATAAGAAATCACAGAATCACAGAATGTTAGGGATTGGAAGGGACCTCGAAAGATCATCTAGTCCCATCCCCCTGCCGGAGCAGGAACACCTAGATCAGATCACACAGGAACGCATCCAGGCGGGCTTTGAATGTCTCCAGAGAAGGAGACTCCACCACCTCTCTGGGCAGCCTGTTCCAGTGCTCTGTCACCCTCACTGGAAAGAAGTTTTTTCTCATATTCAAGTGGAACCTCCTATGTTCCAGCTTGAACCCATTGCCCCTTGTCCTATCACTGGATGTCACAGAGAAGAGCCTGGCTCCATCCTCCTGACACTCACCCTTCACATATTTATAAACATTAATTAGGTCACCCCTCAGTCTCCTCTTTTCCAAGCTAAAGAGACCCAGCTCCCTCAGCCTTTCCTCATAAGGGAGATGCTCCATTCCCTTCATCATCTTTGTGGCTCTGCGCTGGACTCTCTCCAGCAGTTCCCTGTCCTTCTTGAACTGAGGGGCCCAGAACTGGACACAATATTCCAGATGCGGTCTCACCAGGGCAGAGTAGAGGGGGAGGAGAACCTCTCTTGACCTACTGACCACCCCCCTTCTGATACACCCCAGGATGCCATTGGCCTTCTTGGCCACGAGGGCACAGTGCTGGCTCATGGTCATCCTGCTGTCCACCAGGACCCCCAGGTCCCTCTCCCCTACACTACTCTCCAACAGGTCAGTACCCAACTTATACTGGAACCTGGTGTTGTTCTTGCCCAGATGCAAGACTCTACACTTGCTCTTGTTAAATTGCATGAGATTTTTCCCCGCCCAAATCTCCAGCCTGTCTAGGTCTCGCTGGATGGAAGCACAGCCTTCTGGCGTGTCAGCCACTCCTCCCAGTTTCGTATCATCAGCAAACTTGCTGAGGGTGCACTCTACTCCCTCATCCAAGTCGTTGATGAATATATTGAACAGCACAGGTCCCAATACCGAACCCTGGGGGACTCCACTAGATACAGGCCTCCAACTAGACTCCATCCCATTCACCACAACTCTCTGGCTTCTTTTCTCCAGCCAGTTCACAATCCATCTCACCACCTGATCATCCAGATCGCACTTCCTCAGCTTATCCGCAAGGATACTGTGGGAGACGGTGTCAAATGCTTTTCTGAAATCAAGATAGACCACATCTACTGCTTTGCCAAATCTCCTCCCCTCCCCTCCTCTTCTCTCCCTTTTCCTCTCCTCCTCATCAGTGAACATGATTAGCCAACACACTGGCTCACTTAGGAAGACATACTCTTCCGTCTGCTTGATCTTCCCACCAGAAAGGTACTTAGATAACAGAGGACAACACATCTGTTTTGTTCAGCCACAGCACAGGAATTAGTGTTTACATGATGAAGCTACTCTACTGACACTAACATAAAAATCTTAACTCCACCAGGAAAAAAAATCCATGGATAAACAATGATTTAAAGGTTGAGCTGGGTATAAACTTTCCCAAACACAGTACTTCATTTCTTCAGTGACTGAAATAAATTAAATTCCTGCCTGGCCACAGAAGGTAAAAGTAGGGGTTTGGTACAGTTAAGTCCTAGAAGGATTCAAAAGGTGGTTTTGAAGGAGAAATTTACGTTGCTTGTTGAAGAAGGAGGTTGTTGCAGGCATACAGAGAAAGCGATGTGAAAATACTGCAGAAATTAAAGGTTCTGCAAGGTGGGCAGTCAGTAATGTGCCCAGAGTTCTGGATGGGTGCATTTTAATTAAATCAAAGTAAACAAGTCACAGCCGGGCCAAGTGTGAGCCAAGCTGTAGGCTGGCTTGACATACGAGGTTGAAGGTGAGTCTGAGGAAGTCTGAAGTTGCTGAGGAATGAGAAAAGAAAACAACAAAGAGAGAAGAGCTGGGTAATATGCTTGGGGGAGAAAGAAGGACAGTAACTGTATCCGCAAAATGATTAATAGCCTACAGCAGTGAGAGATGAAAGGTGTACAGGCTGGAGGAGAGATGGTATTGTCAGTATATGGCTGAGATATAGAACACACCCAGGAATGGTGCTCGTGGTTTACATGTTTTTCCAGTCTTATCTTTACCCCAGAAAACCAGAAGAAAATACCCTTTTCAATTATATTTTTAAGGTTCATTGCGGGTCACTGACCATATTTTGTATTTTAAAGCAAGTTGGTCCATTCAGTTCTTAATTCTGTCAATGGTCAGTTGTGCAGAAGCTGAGTAATCCACAGATACTCTACATTTTGGAAACAAGTTTAGTATTAAGTTTATGAATATCTGCAGACATTAATAACAAAAAAACTTCCTGAGCCTTGCTCCTCAGGAATTCTACAGGTTGGGACTTGCAGTCTATTTAAAAAAAAAAAAAAAAAAAAAAAAAAAAAAAAAAAAAAAAAAAAAAAAAAAAAAAAAAAAAAAAAAAAAAAAAAAAAAAAAAAAAAAAAAGCATTTACTTCTCTCATGAGAGACAGCCTATTCTTTACCAACTACTTTATATGGTCAAAGGGATGATGATGACAAAACGATGGATGAGTGTATGCATGCAAAATGGAAAACAAATCAAAAATCTTCATCTGCAACTAACATTACAGAAATGATCATCCTGAGCTGTTCCCCTTGCAGTGTTCCCCGATGTTTTGCTTGGATTGACCAAAAAATAAATAAAAACCTTAGCAATTGTGAGCAAGTGTTAGGACAACTGGCCAGAATATTTTTCCCCAGATATTTCACCATAATTTTACAGGAAGAAAAAGTAAATATTCATATAGCTCCAATGTTCAAGTGATAGTTACAGCTGTGATGTGTTTTTTACCTAAAATGAGAATATAAGTTTTTTACTAAAACTATTAAATCTAAGGCCATTTATCTTACGACTGATTACACATACAGTACATTGATTCACAGTAAAAATTATGCTTCTGTAGGCAGAGAAGAATTTGGTGTATGTAGGGAAAGCTGACTTATTATCGATTGCTAGAATACTCCCAGAATGCCAGGTTTCAAAACACAATGAATTCTACTAATTGTAAAATGGTTTAAGAATTTACAGTTACATAGAAGAGTATTGCTGGTCATTAAGTGTTTATACATCTCACCAAAGAGGTCTTGCATTAAATAGTAAATAAGTTACATTAAACAAATTAAGCTCAAAATTGATTACAACTATAAAAATGCTCACTTTGAATACATAGAGTCTCTTCTGTGAATGTTTCTTGCAAGAAAAATTGGCTTGAGCTTTTTTTGTAACAACAAAGGCACCTGAAAGGAGACTTTGTTCAACAGCAAATTAAACTCCATTCTCTGTGTTTACAGTGGATGAGTTAACCGCTGGAGGTATCATGGGATGTCTGTATATAGAAAATGCACTTGTTTGATAACATAGAAGTAAGCATCCTGACTGTCAGTTCATAACAGCAGCAATGTTCTCATGGAAAGCAGGCTTTTAAAATATGGGTTTGCATACAGAAAGCATTTCATAAACAGGTCTAATCTCAGAAATCTCAGGGTTTTATCTTTTTAAGTCATTATTTCAGCTTTATATTTTCGGTAACTTGATCATGCAAATACAGCACAGCAGAGATGCACACATGCACCCGTGAAATTCCCAATCTATAGCCCTGAACTTCTCCCATCCCATTTCACTTTGCTTCACTGTAGTTGTCAGTTTTACATTCTTGACGATTAAGGCTGACTTGAGAATCATGAGGCTATACTTACTTTTCAATGGGAATTCAACAGTAGGTGAAGCAGTCCTATTGATCTATTAAACAAATAACCTTTATTTTTCTAAAAGTGTCAAACAAATATACCTAATTCAACAAAAAAATGTCAGCACAGGCTTAAACTGATTATTATTATATAAATATTACAAAATATTACACTTAAGGCAAAGCACGTGGTCAATTGCCCAGCTGAGCAGGCACCTAATCAAACAATGTATTAAACTTTCTTAGGTTGCTGGTAGACACTAACCATAAAATTCACCTGTGAAATTGCTATGTAAAATTGCATGTGCTGTTCTTGGGCCAAGGCCTGACAACTATGTACTTCAGAATGTCTGCCGAGATCTTGCGGAGCATTGCTGTCACTGTTCTCATGGCCCAGAAGGTCAACAGCAGAAGGCACAAGTGTCTTGTGACAATAATCTTAGACTAATTCACAAGTCTAGTTTCTATATAATCCTGCATCAGCAAGATTTTTGCTGCTCTTGTGGCGCTTCCTTCCTCTATGCTGTTTTATTTTTTTTTTATAATCTGTCCAGTTCTAGATTTTCTCCAAGAATAGATTATTACACCTTCTTCTAGTAAAGGTGTCAATAGGTAGTTTGCTCATCCTCAACTACTGAAATATTTATCTTAGGGTTATATGCATTCCAGGCACAAAGCATAGCAATTGCAATTCTGCAAGTGAGCTTTTTTCCATCTTCACAGCATTACTGTGCTTTGGGAACAGCCAAAGCTCTGACATGCCTGTATTCTGTAACTACTGAAAGGCTCCAGTCTCTCCAGAGCTTTAGCAGGAATGCCACAGTTGATCAAACAATTGCCAGTCTGTTGCAGATCTTCTGAGAGCTGCGGCAGTTTTCATTCATCATCCCACACCCAAGTAATTGAACCTCCAGGGCAATTCTGTCAAGCATCATACTTGCTAGCATATGACACTTGTGGTGTTGTTATGAGTACAGTTCCCGGACATTTAGGGAGAAGAGGCAGTGGAAGTAGAGAATGATTTGAAGGACTTTTCAAAATATGTAATACTTTTCTGTAGAAGAAATAGGAACTATATATTAGTCTTAATTTATTATTACTCTTGTTATAAGCTACTCTCTGTCCATCCATCCATCTACCTTATCCCTTAGGTATACAGCTCTGAAAAAAAATATTTAAAAATAAAATGTAAGTGCTAACACTCAATTATTTGATTTAGACTTTTACAAAGTCTGCTTTGTAGAAATACAACAAACAGGAAGGCACAGAGGGAAGAGAGGGAAATAATTTGCAGGTCAGCTTGGTCAGCTTTCTCTTGTGCATCAGTTTGAGAAAAGAGACAAAGGACAGAATGGATCTCGATATCAAGCTTACCTAATAAACTGAGATGTTCTGTTTCAGGATTGTGTTTAATTCCTGCTATATGCTTAATTACAAATTTAATTTCTTTGCATTAACACCTTTTTTTTTTCCCCTCATAATAAACCCAAAACTAAGAAACAACCCACTCAGTGAGGCTTTGATCATGACAGCAGTCCTTGAGCTCGCCTTTGTTACTTGACATAAACATCCAGATTTGTTTTGAGGATCAAGGCTGTTTCACTACTCAACCCGGTAAAATGGGGAGAGACAAATTGACTTGAGGGTAAGCAAAACATGCTGAAGAACAGAGTATCATTTTGTCTTTTGGTTTCTCACATACACTGAAAACACAAAACATTAGTAAGCACACTGTCGTCTGAATCCTTACATTTCCATGAGAAGTTTTCTTGTCAACAAGTCTGACCTTTTCTTTAAAAACGAACATCAACCTAAAATTTCAGATCACCTCTTTAAAAATTGTATTAATTATTATCACTTCTCCTGAGGAAACATGCTATGCCAATGTTCTTCCACCAGATGATACAGCCAGAAAGATGCTTGCCAAAAGTTCAGTACTGCTAAGAAACTTAACTTATCACTGTATGAGCAATCACTTATTCAATAAATTATGCAGCATTTATTAATCAGTGTGTGCATATATTAACAGTAGATAGCATATGATACATTATGTTGCAAAGAAACAGAAAGAAGAATGGTGTGGGGATTTGAGGCTCTACACCCTGTGTGAGACAGGAGAGATGTTTACCACAGAGTGAAAAATGTTCTATAAGGAACTGGTAAGTTGAAGAGAACATCAAAGCTGTGAATATTTACAATGTATTTATCTCTTTCTAAGCCAGCAAGAGGGGAAGATCCTGGCATTTCTTGGAATTGCCTTGCTGTGTTCCCACATTTTAGTGTGAAAACAATTATCATTCATTTCTTCAAATTACATTGAAGTGTTACTTCTGCTAAATAGTGTCACTTTCACTTCATAAATTTATTTTGGCTTCACTGTACATTTGATCCATTTTCAGATAATCCACATTATTAAGCAGGTCTGTGAATTAAACCAAAACACACTAGATTTTACTGGAAATTTATAACTTAGTAACCAACCAATCACTACAAAACAAGCATAAACAACCTGAGAGTGTACACATTAGGTATTTTAAACCACCCATATGTGTTAGGTTCTGCCTCAGAGCCTTCTGTTACTGTGGTCATATTGCTGCCTGTTGAATGGCACAACATTGTCTGAGGCAATCAACGACAATGTGCAACAGGTTAAAATGTGTCACTGACCTTTTACTACTCTAAACCAGTCTGAAAGAATCCTTGTTAATAAACCAGGCTCTAAATCCATTAAAAAAGTCATTTTTTGGGATTCCTACATATCTTTCAGAAATAAATTGCAGTGTTTACTACCATAGCTTTGAAACCTTAAAAGTCATCCAAATGCTGATTTTTTTTTTTAAATTCTCAGGCGGAACCACTTAATTCTCTGGTAGAAGGTTTTTCTGGAGAAAATACCTTCTGAGAAAAAAGATATACTGAAAGCCATATACAGAGCGATTGTAATATTTTCTGTTTTTTTAGCTACAATAATATTATTTAATATGATATATTATTTAATAATGGATCTGTAGCAGAGTCCCAAAATACAATATAGAACATTACTATCTCTTTTTAATTATAAATACTGAATTTATGTCTCTAGAGTTTGTTGTTTCTGAAGATTCAACTGAAAATATAACTCATCACATATTAATGGGTAATCTCATTTTAGTTTGAGGATAAGAGAACCGTGAGAACTCCTTGAGAGCAGCCCTGTGGAGAAGAACTTGGGGGTCCTGGTGGACAAGAAGCTGGATATGAGCCGGCAGTACGCGCTTGCAGCCTGGAAAGCCAACTATGTCCTGGGCTGCATTAAACAAGGGGTAGCCAGCAGGGAGAGGGAGGTGATTGTCCCCCTCTACTCTGCTCTTGTGAGGCCCCATCTGGAGCACTNGAGGCACTGGAACAGGTTGCCCAGAGAAGCTGTGGATGCCCCATCCCTGGGGGGGTTCAAGGCCAGGCTGGATGGGGCCCTGGGCAGCTGCTCTAGTGGTTGGCAACCTGCCCACAGCAGGGGGGTTGAAGCTAGATGATCTTTAAGGTCCTTTTCAACCCAGACTATTCTATGATTCTATGATAATTTAGGTTTTCTTCAGAATGCTACTTATTTAAACCCAAGTAGGAAGCGTACTTTGATCGCAAGGCCTTGTGATCAGTCAGCAGGGAGAGGGGCTGACTACACAGTCAGCTAGGGCTGTATTTTGATTCTGCTTCTGTCAACGTTCCACTTTGGATCCTCCTCCAACTCTGCTGCTTGTTATTTCCATCATTCTTGGAGACAGTAACAAATTCCCGATTTCTTTCCCCTGTGAGTTGAAATGATTGATTTATCAATGTCTAGTTAAAATGTATTATAAAGTAAGCAAGATCTTGCACAAGTCTTTATAGGTCTTCATACATAGAGGCTGATCTTTCTGAAAGTTAATGTTGGGAATAGAGCACAGATGCAGGCACAAAATTTTTAACCTCACCTGTCTCATAGAAGACACTTAGTGCTAAATTTCCTTAACCTTCCCATTTAAAAAAAATAATCACTTCCATTTGGGATGCCTAGTCATTTAGATAGAGCAAAGCCTGAGCCTGCTACTGTGAATTAATTATGGCAGAAAGGTACTATGTGATTTAGCAGAGTACCAACATTTTCTACAGGAATATTAAAAATTATAAAACTGGAGCAAATTCACTGTAGGTGCTAAAATGGCCATCCTGTGGAGGCTATGAGGCTGGAAAAAAATAATCAATGGAACAGAGCAAGAATTTCAATTATGAAGTTGGACCTGGTCCCTCTTCTGTTACATCTTCTCTCACATCCACAGCTGTTTTTTTTCTGCTACATGCTGCTGCTGTATTTGGTTTCCCCAGTAAGAGACATGGCTGTGTTTAATCTTCTTCCATGGTGTCTCCACTATCACCTCACAGAATAAGAACTTGAAGCTCAGCTGTGTTGTTTCAGGGGATGACTAGTGTGTTTGTCTCTCCTCAGGTTATGGGTGATCTCAATTCACCTTTTCAAGGTTAAAGACATAGAACACTAACAAATAAGATTTATAAAGATTCTGCATATAAATCACATTTAGCTTATTGTGATGTAAGTCATGATCCAGCACAAGAAAAACATCTTACAGTGTGTCATAAAAATAAAACACAGATAGACATCTCCCTTCTTTCACTGCTGCTCTTGACTACCCTTTGGTCTAGTCCAGAAGTTCTTTATGTTTTCAGACATGGTCCCACCATCTAAAACCTTACTGCCATTCCACAACTCTGGCTTCTCCTTTGTTAAGTGGAATTTGACCCCTTTGCTATCTGAAGTCCTCCATCAGTCAGTGAATCTGTTGCTTATTTACCAAACATCTGGAATTCAGACTTGAAAGCTGAGTTTGCCCTTGGCAATATCTCTTGGTCTGAAGTTGCTACAATTAAATCTATGGTTGTTGAAGTTTAGCAACCTTAGACACAATTGTTAGCCTTGTGTCTAAAGGATTAATTTCTTCTGTTACTTTTCTAAGGTGTTATATCAATACAAAGACATTCTCTAATACAAAGAAGCCCCATATTTAAAACAGAGTGCACTCAAATCCAACTTTTACAGGCACAGAACCTCTGTTATCAAGCTGAATTCCTAAACTACATACAGATGCCTCCAAAGAATTTCTCATGGCAAAGACAATCATAACATCTTGAGGCTTTTAGCGACCTGATCTAGTGGAAGGTGTCCCTGCCCACGGTAGGGGGATTGGAACTTGATGATCTTTGAGGACCTTTCGAACCCTAACTATTCTATGATTCTATGATTTTCTAGAGCATTTTTACAACATTAAATAAATCATTACAAAAAATCCTCTCCCAAGCTGGGTTTAAACTCTCAGCAGCTGGCTAGCTAGAAAACATAAGACACACACATAAATGTTATGGTATCAAGAATCAGATTTAGCTAACAGAAGAAAAGGCCAGAATTTGAACTGCATGGTCTTTTCTTGATCTTGGGTGCTAGCACAGGCCAAAAAAAAAAAAAAAAAGTACAATATTTTGTCTTAGCTTCAGGAATATACTCCAGCTTTTCTCTGTGTTGTTACTGTGTTACAGGGCAAATATTGATGTAGTTTAACAATCACTTAATCAGATGCTTCACCACTGCCATAAAAGTGAAAATCACTAAATCTAGCCCAAAAATATTTTTAAAGTAGTTTATATACAGTAAATACAAAGGAAAACAAATGCAAAAAAACCCACCCACATGTTCTTCACCAGTAAGAGAATTCATTTTCTTCTACATCAATATGATGAACAGAAGATTACTGAGGAAAAGGCAAAAGTAAAATCTTCATGGTGCCATTCATGACACTAACTTAAAGCTTTTTCTCAGTTCATGAAATCCATAACCTACAGTAATCTACATCAGGAATGTGGTTCTGTCACTAGTTTTGGATTCTCTTGTTAAAGCACAAAGACTATTGAAATGGAATTATCTCAACACTGTAACTATGTCATGTTAGCTGACAAGCACCTTAAGTTTCTTCTTAGAATGGAATCTGATCTATAAACACAGATATTCAGTTCTTCAAAGGAACACCCTCATGATATACTTGACAAACAAAAAATGTTATGGCATAATGAAAATTAAACACTACATAAAATCCCCAGGAGGTTACTGTATCCACATTTGCTGAAAGAGAAGTTATTCCTATGTTTTAATAATTAGCCCATTGTAGGGGAACGAGAAGATGCTGAATTAGGATTTGACTTCCGGGACATGAAGCTTTTCCTTCAAGAGACCAGAAGAAGGTGGCTTTGCCCTTAAGCAAAATGGAAGAGGAGGTGATGGAGGACCTGACACAGCTGGAAGGAGAACTGATGGGAATGTAAACAATGGAAAGATCCAGATGTAAACATGGGAACGAATTTGCTAGAAAATATTTTGTTGATTTTAGTTAATAGCCAATAAAAAGTTTTGCAGATGACGTATTCACGCTAGTAAAAGACTGTAAAAGTAGTTGTAAAAGAGCAATAAAGTGATTCTTCTTCACCACCTACTAGAGTCCACTTTTTGATCCCACCGTTACAGCCCATCATAAAGGAGGCTGATAATGGACATTAGTGAAACTGAGTTCAACATTTGAAGTTTCTAATTAAAAAATTATTCCATTCAAAAAAGTGAAAAAGCTATTATCTCTTTTTCTTACACATAACTCATTGCACCATGTCCAAAGCCATGTCCATGTCCATATCTGACATTTGTCATATCTTTTCAAGGGTCACATCAAGTAAAACAAACAAAGACTGAACCGTGACCTTTGTGCAGCATTATCATAGCACTTTAATTTACTTCTTTTTCTAAGCATGTTGAGGCATACAATGGAAGTCAATTTGTACCACCGAGAAAAAATTAGCTGTGGAAAAAGAACCCACTGACTCAAGTTATATTGTATGGGGTTAAAACCTGTAACACCAACACTGGGGTAGGAACAGCACTGTGAAGTACATGCTGCCTCTTGATGCACCTTGAAATCAAGTTTTCAAGTAACTGGAACAATAGCATGTCAAGATTTTTCAGAAATATTTTTCAGACAAGTGATGAAGAACTTGTTTAACATTCAGCTACACAAGCTAGTTGTTATTAACACAGTTGCTGCCATCATATTATTCATTTTCACGGACAGTCAGTCAGCAGATACAAAAAAAATATTTCCAACTACATATTCAAAGTATTTCTTTGTCACGTATTATAACAGACAAATGTTGGCTTTAATATTTTATTAGGTCTGTGATGATTCCAGTGACTAAAATTGTGATGAAAGCTGATGAAAAATAATCAGCTTGTTCAAAGTCTAAATCATTCTGCTTGAAGTTCTTTGCTGTGTAAGTTCTTGCTCTTTTTCTATGTAACATTTCATAGAATCAGAGAATGGTTTGGGTTGGAAGGGACCTTAAAGATCATTGATTTCCAGCCCACTTGCCATGGGTGGAGACACCTTCCACTAGACCAGGTTGCTCGAAGACTCATCCAGGCTGATGAGAACTGTTATTTCCATGAATATCAGTGGTAGCTTTGCACAAAGTAAGAGCTCAGGATTTTCATACATCATTGAGGTGAATGTTATCTAAGATTTATGCAAATATACACTCTAGGAGAAGTTAGTGTTCCTTCTGCATGGAAATCTCTTTTAAATTAATGCAGGCTGTGCCTTCAGAAAAGGTTTCCTATTCCTACTGCACTGTTTCTTTACCTTTTCAGATTGATGATCCAGAATCAAAGTAAAAATCCTTCATGATCTGCTCAGTCAGAATGAAATGCGTAAAAGTGTGTAATAATAATCATATAATTTATTTGTGCATGGGTTTCAAAAGACAGATTGGAAATATTTGATCATGAAAGTCACAGTGTGTGGTGATAGGAAAGGAAGTTTTTTCTTTACTTTCTGTTAAAGCTGTGCTTCTCAAACTTTACAACTGATTTTTTTAGGACTTTCCCCCTACCTAGAAGAATTAAACACTGATTGAGAAACAGCAACCTAATCTTGCCTACAGAAGATCCCATGATACTATTCAGCATTTTGCATCTCACTGTTCAACTTTTGTATCTAAAAGTAGCTTCAACTTTTCCTAGAAGAAGGCAAAGATGCTGACAATTCCACTGTAGCACAAGGCTCCTGTTAAATTTTGGGCTGCAAGCTAAGGCAGGCCTAGCTTTCCTTACAAACCAGTTATCTGCAGAGGCCAGACCGACCATCTGAGCATGCGACTAAGGGACGGATCCAGGGAGTGATATGATGAAAGTCAAATCAAGCTTGCAAACTGTCCAACCCAAGCTATACACTGCAGAACTACAAACTGACCTGTAGAATCTGCTACTTCAACTTTACTCAGACAAATCCTTAGTAACGCACATAAGGAATGAATGCTGAAATGCGCCCCTTTTTAAAAACACAATCTGTATGTTTTGGTAGAAATCCATCATGTTTCTTATCCTACAAAGGCACAAGAGTGTCTTTCTAAAATATAAAGCAAGCTAGAAGCTGCAGGCAATATTCAGGAGACATTACTGATCAACTGAAAGAGATCAGCTATGAGTATGTACAAAGGAGTATCACAGTTGGATGAACACACAAACCCTAAGCATTGCAGAGCATGAAAATCAGAAGCTAAAGGAAGGCACAGACAGTTCAAACTATAAAAGAAATGTTCTCATTTATGACAAATACTTCTAAAAGAACATCTTTAAGAGAAACATGCTACTGCAGAAATTAACATGCAGCAAACAAATCTGACATGCATGAACGACTACTTAAAATGGGACATTTCATGTAATACAAAATCATGTTAAACAGTTAGCAAAACAAGAAAAATGGAAAAAAAAGAAGTGTGTGTATATATATATACATACTTTTGTTCAAATGTTAATTTAAAATATCAGTGTCTTCTGGGCTGCACTGACCTTACTTACATTAGTCCCTACTCCAGCAAATGCTGAAGTCCTGACCTCCATAGGACTAAACAACACGGGTAACTTCATTCACTGTTGGCAGAGGAAATACATTACTAGTGCTACAAGAAAGCTTAAATGCTTGCCGACTGTAACCTTTGAGGCCAATTCTTCCCCCTCAGAAATCAAATCAGCTTTTCATGTATTCATTTGTATTGGAGCAGGAAAGATGAGATGGTCCTTGTGTTTGGTTTTGTTTGTTTTTTAATCACAACAATGTAAAATGAATGTACAAATAATACCGTCTACATTTGGGATTACATTCTATTTGCCCAAATTAAATCAGTTTTTGGTTTAATTTTTTTTCGGTTTGCACAACCCAGGAGAGTGAATCAGTAGATTAAAAAACCAAGGACAACAATGTAGTTTTGAGTACAGCTGTTTCCTGTACCTATGAGAAATAGAAACAGCTGAACAATGAATTTAATTTATTCCAAGTATAAATGACAGGTGAAGGTCTAGAAAACACTTTTTAAAATAAAATAATTTATTTCTTTTAAATTTACTTGAGAATTTTTTTTTACTTTTATCTTAAATAATCAGGATATACTCTGTAGAAGAAATGTATGTAAATTGAGATCATCATATCTCACACTTAGCTTACATAAGTTCTAGTCCTTTAAATTTCCCATTCCTGATTTCAGTACAACTAAATAAAATAGGCAACTTTATTCCTTCTTATAAACAAAAGTATTCATTTTACTAATGCCATATATAACCTTGCAAACTATATAAACTATGGAACTTAGAAGAGTTCAAAAGTAAATTTTCAAATATTTCAAGGACAAGTAGACAGTGAGAACTTTCTCTGCAACTAAATCTTTAGTAGGCATACTGTAGACAACATTTTCTGTCTGCCCAAATGCAGGCAACATGAAAATACAGTAGGCAACATACTGTTCAATATTGTTTGAATAAAAACATACTGTAACTCTTTGCTAAAAATCATAATACACATCTCATCTCTTCACTGGATAAAACCCAGCACAGTTCAAGAATAAAGCACGTTGTGAATATACTACTTGTTATCCTAAAGAAAATAATGACTAAAATCAGACGTTAGCCCAGTGAGAGATTTAAAAATATTTAGGTTTTTACCACCTCTAAATTTTGCAGGTTATTTTATTTTTAAAATATCTAGAGTAACTAACTTGCATATTTCNATCAAATGTTAATTTAAAATATCAGTGTCTTCTGGGCTGCACTGACCTTACTTACATTAGTCCCTACTCCAGCAAATGCTGAAGTCCTGACCTCCATAGGACTAAACAACACGGGTAACTTCATTCACTGTTGGCAGAGGAAATACATTACTAGTGCTACAAGAAAGCTTAAATGCTTGCCGACTGTAACCTTTGAGGCCAATTCTTCCCCCTCAGAAACTAAATCAGCTTTTCATGTATTCATTTGTATTGGAGCAGGAAAGATGAGATGGTCCTTGTGTTTGGTTTTGTTTGTTTTTTAATCACAACAATGTAAAATGAATGTACAAATAATACCGTCTACATTTGGGATTACATTCTATTTGCCCAAATTAAATCAGTTTTTGGTTTAATTTTTTTTCGGTTTGCACAACCCAGGAGAGTGAATCAGTAGATTAAAAAACCAAGGACAACAATGTAGTTTTGAGTACAGCTGTTTCCTGTACCTATGAGAAATAGAAACAGCTGAACAATGAATTTAATTTATTCCAAGTATAAATGACAGGTGAAGGTCTAGAAAACACTTTTTAAAATAAAATAATTTATTTCTTTTAAATTTACTTGAGAATTTTTTTTTACTTTTATCTTAAATAATCAGGATATACTCTGTAGAAGAAATGTATGTAAATTGAGATCATCATATCTCACACTTAGCTTACATAAGTTCTAGTCCTTTAAATTTCCCATTCCTGATTTCAGTACAACTAAATAAAATAGGCAACTTTATTCCTTCTTATAAACAAAAGTATTCATTTTACTAATGCCATATATAACCTTGCAAACTATATAAACTATGGAACTTAGAAGAGTTCAAAAGTAAATTTTCAAATATTTCAAGGACAAGTAGACAGTGAGAACT
Source organism: Syrrhaptes paradoxus (assembly GCA_013400615.1). Classification (NCBI taxonomy): domain Eukaryota; kingdom Metazoa; phylum Chordata; class Aves; order Pterocliformes; family Pteroclidae; genus Syrrhaptes; species Syrrhaptes paradoxus. The sequence continues at coordinate 13,787 of VZTO01005441.1, read as the reverse complement.
TTCTCTGCAACTAAATCTTTAGTAGGCATACTGTAGACAACATTTTCTGTCTGCCCAAATGCAGGCAACATGAAAATACAGTAGGCAACATACTGTTCAATATTGTTTGAATAAAAACATACTGTAACTCTTTGCTAAAAATCATAATACACATCTCATCTCTTCACTGGATAAAACCCAGCACAGTTCAAGAATAAAGCACGTTGTGAATATACTACTTGTTATCCTAAAGAAAATAATGACTAAAATCAGACGTTAGCCCAGTGAGAGATTTAAAAATATTTAGGTTTTTACCACCTCTAAATTTTGCAGGTTATTTTATTTTTAAAATATCTAGAGTAACTAACTTGCATATTTCCTTTTGATCCGAGACTTAAAATGTTCAATATTTACAGACTACACAATGGAGAATGACAGCAATAGATTTCCACGCAACTTGAAAAAATTTCCATAAAGAAGAAAAATCATATCACTTCACTTTGAGAGTAGCAGTTAAAGTGTTAAAAAAAAAGAGAAAGGTATATTAGCAATACTCAAGTTAGGAGGAAGTGTCACACTATCAGTGATTTTACCAGAACCTATTATCTAAATGTTAGCAAGGAAGTTGACACAGGCACACAAACGTGTCTATTCCTGAAAACCAGGGTGCTGGCATACAAATGGATCAAAGCAGAAGGAACAAAAACCTTGACCCTGTATTTACATGAAATTTTTCATACAAGACTGAATAAAGTCAACATTATGTCAATCACTTCAGGTAATAATTATGAATTATTATTATGTTGCTAGCAGGAACAATAATTTATTTAACTGTTTCAGTAGTACATATAAAGAACAAGAACTTTTCTAATTTGAAAAAACAACAGTGAATTTTTTATAATTAGCAGTAAAAGCATCAATATTAAAATTAGACAAAGTAGATTATTACATATTATTGTTTCCTTAAAAATGTCAGGATTATGTGTTCTGAAATGCACTTTGCTTCCTTAGACAACTTCAGTTTTTGTTACTGAAAACTGCTGGTCTAGAGAATACAGTGTAAGTACAAAAAAGTTAAGACTACAAAGTAGATGAAAGTCATTGCTAACAGTGGTGAAACTGCCAGTTTTCAGTGTGGGTTACTTAACGTTAAGATTAGCAAAACAAAGATTACCAAAATTCTCTGGAGTTATTAATATGCCTGTAATAGTTTTCCACTAAATATCAAGAGAAATGTTTATATTCAGATCCAGAACTACACAGCTGGTCCATCATCAATATTAAGACATCTTGCCAAGTTTAAGGTATTTTTCTAAACTACCTACTGTGTGGGTTCTTTGTTTTAATAAAAAAAGCCAAAACGAAAACCCAGACTTATTTCCCTGCCCAAACCTCAACACACTATTATTGAACAGAGCATAGAGGTCACCAAAGCCAGTAGCACCTGAAATAAATCCACCACTCTAATACTGACATAGCTGAAAAAGCGATTTTTTTTCCTCAAGAAAAATAAGGGGCTTTTGTTGCTACTGTCAATTATTTATTTATATTTCTTGCACTTCCCAAATTATACTGAATATTTTAAGCACGTTATGAACAAATACAAACAACTCAACAGGACCATTAGTTTTGATCTCAAAACATTCAAAACTACTTTTACTAAAAACCCTCTATTAAAAATCCCACCTCAACTTTTAATCATATTAAAAACTCTTCTATTTTTAATTGACATAAACTTCTGTATGGATAAATGAGTGATATTCTCTAGCATTCTTGTAACTTTGCCAAAAATTTTGCACATACTCATTTCTTCTCAGAGAAAGACAAAATTATGTTGGCATCTTGGCTTGAAAATGTAAAACAAGAGTAAAAACCAATCTTAATCTTCTGACACTTGGATTTATTGCCAGATAATATATAACTGGCAGAAGATTCTCAATCTTCTGACACTTGGAGTCATGCACTATCTGTGCATTGGCTGTTTGAACTATGAACTGTTTAACTTAACAAAAGAGCAAGTGTAGGATAAAAACTGTTCACTTTGAGACACATTAAGAAATAGGTCTCCTCTAAACTCTCCTTTTACATGGAACATTTATTTTACTAATTAACAGAAAGTCACTGTTCTAAGGTTGCTCTCACAAGCTTAACCCATTAAGCCTAAGAACCACCAACCAGTTCTTGTGCCAGTTACTTGCAATAAATAATGGGCGAACTTGATACAAACTGTAGATGCAAACCATAGTCAAAAAGATATCTGAGACACTTGGAAGAATCTGATCTACCTGGAGAAATTCTTAGGAAAAAATGGTGAAGGAAAGTGCATACAGGAGAAAGAAGGTAGCAAAAGCACCAGAAAGTAAATGGTAGACTTTGCCAGTACAGGTAAATTCTGCGACCTTAGGAGACGTCTATGAAAACATTTATTTTGGTCTAAAGTGTTATGTGTGAGAAGATAGCTACTTGGGGGCAAAGAAAATGTCTCCCACTCTTCGAACCTTTTTTCACCCAGAACTACATCATTCTTTGCAAGCATACAAAAGATCATTAAACAATCCCTAACTTCACTGCTAGTTCCACTAAACTGGGACAATCTGTAAGACTCCAATCCTGGCTGCCACTGCCACAAGAGATAAAAATATGAAGAATATAATTATCTCTCTGCACGGATATAACTGGCGTTTCTTACATTTTATACAGTGTATGCAATACATGCAGCACAGTACTGATCTGGTTCTGTGGTGTGTGCAAAGTCTGTCTTCTTAGTTGTGGACTTGCTAGTCTTAGGTTAACCACTGGATGATGATCCTAAGGATCTTTTCCAACCTAAATGATTCTATGATTCTCTCATGTCAGAGGAACACATTTCCATATGCGATCTCTCTGAGTGTCCCTGGATGCTTTGGATGGAAACCTCCACGCAAGCTGAGGTAACCACAGTAAGTTCTGATGCACCCCAATACGTATTTTTTTGGATCTACAGCTGCCTCACTGCATGAATATACCTAAAATGACTCAATCATTTAGATGAGGTAAGAAAGGGGGAATATTTCCAGTTCATTCTTTGGAGGTTGGCTCTTAGAAACTCACAAGGCCTTTGCAGAAGGAACGTGAGGATTTCTACAGAATACAAGGCCAAAGGTTTTCACAGTAGGGTATTCAGTTTCTGACTACAGTAAACAAAATGTTAAGAAAAAAAGAAAGATTAAGACATTACTTATAATAATGTACCCCTAAGGGATGTACGTCCTTTATCTATTAAAAGACAGGTTGGTTTTTCCTTTGTATAAAAATCTATTTTGATAACAACTGGACTTCCCTCTATCTCAAATCTGTCACAACATTCTTACTCTTCACTGAAACATCCAGTGCTAATTGAATTTGAGGCCAATCTCAGAAGTCACGTTGTGGCAGCAAGTTCCACAACCGAACTCGCTTTTCTCATATACTTGTTATGCTTTTGAATATTTACTTGGTATGGATATATTATGAAACTAGAGTGCACAGTTTCCATGATCCCATGGAAAACTGAATGCATCATTTATTACAGTATTAGGAAAGTGGAGTAAATATATTTTGCTGTGGTTTGTTTTGTTTGTGGAGGAAATCACCTCAATATTCATTCATGTGGGATTGCTCCTTATGTATGTTGGCAACTTTACTATGTACCTCTAGACTCCTAAACTTTTCACTATACTAATTTCTGGTGGTGTTGGGAAGCAAAGATCCAACTCAGTATTTTAGGTTAGAGTAGTTCTAGTATACACAAGTGGTGTCTCAATGTACTATATTGTACTCTCCATCTCATTCCTTAAAAATATTCATATTTTGCTTGTTTTCTTTAACTATCATTCTAACTAGAGGTTTTCACTGAATGGTTTTAAGCTGAAAGAGAGTAGATTTAGATCAGGTATTAGGAAGAAATTTTTTACTGTGAGGGTGGTGAGGCACTGGAACAGGTTGCCCAGAGAAGCTGTGGATGCCCCATCCCTGGAGGGGTTCAAGGCCAGGCTGGATGAGGCTTTGAGCAACCTGGGCTAGTGGAGGGTGTCCCTGCCCATGGTAGGAAGGTCCCTTCCAACCCAAACCATTCTATGATTCTATTCACAATGAAATTTGAGTATTCTTTCTCTAATGTTAAAGTTAATATAGATTCCAGCAAAGTAGAGAAGTATTGTTACTCAGCCTTTGTGTATATCAGCATCTTTTACCATGCACAGCAGGGCACACTTGATTATTAAATGTTGTGGAACTGAAAAGACATTTGCCACATAGTATCTCTATCAGAATGAGATATGAATGATACAGTCTGTATGCAGGCTGCAAGATGAAGAGGTACCAGATAAAAGAGTAAACAAGAGGTATAACTGCCTACTACCTTTTGCACAGTCTTCGCAAAATTACTCAGCGTATTCTACCACTCTCATAACACATCAGGAGCTTCTACACAGAGAAGCTTATATTCATCCCTGAATACTTCTAAATAAAATGGAAATTGCTGTCAGCCTTGCAGTAACAGGAGGGAAAGCTTAACACCCACAGCAAAGTCAGCCAGGATTTTCACTCCCATGGATACCCAAACAAAATTCCATGCATAGCCACTATTTTTTATCTCAAACCGGTAAGAACCCAACAAGCCCATAAGACCATCATCTGACAGTCAGATCAAAGGCCAGCGTTGACAGTGTTTTGTTCCCCATAACTGCCAGCAGCAAATACTTGGAGAAACACATTTTTTCCACGCTCTCCCTAGTTTCAAGAGAGAAGTCTTTAAGGGGAAGCAGGGCGTACAATGATGCTTTACCTGGAACCAGTAATCTATAGCTTCTAGCAGCTAAAGGACTTCCAGAAACAAGTTGTATCTTTATCATTATTTTCTTCTGTTGAAACAGGCAACAGACTGAAATGCTGGTCAGAGACAGACCTTGTATTACTTCTCAAACTTGACTAGAAACACCTCCATTCAGACACATTCCTTTTTAACACCACATTTTCCAGATCTGTGTGTTCAGATAAAGAGTGTGTAGAGGTGTCTGTTTTTACAAAAGTTGAAAAGTGTTGGTATTGTACAGGACTGCCCAGAATAGTCATGAAATACAGAGGCAAAAGCCATGAATAGAAACAGTGACTCACTGCTGGAGTTGTGAAGGATAATAAAAAAGCCTGGAAGAAAAGCTTCCATTTGCACAGGCTTTGAGAAGACAGAGTGGTCTACTGAAATCTTAGCTGCCACCAAACTTACTTGTTTGCTAGTTTGGTAATATAGGAAATTGTATTTGTTAATATAGTCCTTTCAAAAACTTCTGTGAATAACTGCCAGGATTTAGAAAGAACAGAAACATCTGCTTGAGGATTAATGGGGATAACTGTTCCTGAAACTTCTCATGACTATGCTAGTCTTCCTAACAGAGTATGTTGGCTGTCAAGGAGTGAGCTAAACACATGTGTTTATAACATGCCATCCTCACTCAAAATCTGAGCAGGAAAAAACCCCCAAAACCAACCCAACAGTGTTTACCATGACAACATAATCTGGCAAGTGCAGAGCACTTCTGTAAAGGTGACTGTAGTCACCTGTCTGAAAACATGATATTGCTGCTCTTGCATTTCCAGAAGATGGAGCAACTCGAAGCAGCTACACTAATGGGACTTGACAGACCACTAGCTCTGCCTTCTGCAACTTTAGTTTCCTCCCAGTATAAAACAGATCTCCTGGTCTTCAAACACCTCACACTGACAGGAATGCTAGCTGAAATGCTTGTCAGTAGCACAGAGCAAACCCATGATTTTTTAAACAGAACACATAAATCTTTGCAGCTCAGACAAAAGACTGATTCTCAAACAGAGACCTCGGTGTTGTCCAACTCATTCTGGACAAATTTACAGACGGGCTGCAAAGGAGGACACATGACACACATTTGTCTATGGATCCACAAAGTCCACAGACGAAACACTGAAAGGGGAAATCTGTATTCTGATAATATATAGCTCCTTCCCATATCTGATATTTTTCCCGCCTATAAAACATGCACCTACATTGTCCCACACCTGTGGAACAACACGGAGCAGATAAATGCACTTGCTTCCTGGATTACAGCACTAACAGCTAAAAACTTTGCAACGTGGCCCCAGCAAAGAGCTCTGTTTTACACTGTCATTTCCTATTTCACTCGGATATGCAGGTAATCCAGGACCAAACTGTTGGTTTTGAAAGGGGAGTGACCAATTTGACAATCAGAATTTGTGGCTTACAACACACTTCCACTTCGACACCTTTCTTATAGAAGGTTAGAAGATGTTCAGAAACTCACCACTAGTTGCCTAGAGGTTTTCCAGTAAATGGCATAAACATCTTCAGAGGAACTCAGAAGTGGTAAAATGTGAAGCCTTGTTTTCCTCTCTCCCAAGTCAGGGATATTTCTCCACAGATACTGTTTCATGAACAAGTCTCTGCTTATCACTTTGGAAATAAGAGGCCTACACCATGGCACATCTGTCCTAGAATTTTATAAATTTATCCTAATATACTAATATCCTTATATACTAATGCACATTAATGAACTTAGTGAACTTTTTTTTTCTGAAGAGGAGGAGGAAAAAAGGAACCTGGAGGCAAATGGTATCTACTGTTAACTGATATTCTTTGAATTTGCCTCAGATACCAAAACCATAAACTACAAGCCACACAGTATCTCAAATTTCTGAAGAAGGCTACAGAGCAAAGTCAGAATTTCCAAAAAAGATTGCAAAAAGTTGATTTTTTATTTCTTACCTAGTTTTCTAAGTAACTCCATTAGATTACTATGAAACCATAGCAAAATTTATAGACTGTTCCAGAGGAAAATTATATTTTTTGAGGTTTGAGTTGTTTTTTTAGTTTCAATTTACACAGCAAAGATGTGAATTTTCTTTTAGAACGGCCTTCTGAAAACTGAAGTCATATCTATTGAGCAACTACTTCACCAACTACTTCACCACAAAAATCACATATAAAACTTCTGTGAATGTTCAGTATTAGATCAGAAATTGTGCTAACCTGGCAATGAAAAAACTTAAGTTTCTAAGTCTTGTCACTAATCTAAGATGATATTAATGTCAATATTTTAAAAATTGAGGTAGAGAATTAATAATTAGCATTCCAGTAATACTGTATTTGAGGGGAGAGTATGGTGATCCAGGAGACATTCATTCCTGCGAAAGTTCATTGCTACTCAGCTAAAAACTGAACATTATGTTCTTGAGCACTGTTCCTACGGCAATACATGTAATTATCTTCTGATAGTGGGGTTTTAGTCATAGAAATGTTAAACATTTTTCTTACAGATTTTTTTTGAAATACCCTTTTTACAAAGTCCATGTACATTTATTAAAATTTGCAAAGCTGAGTAAGTATGAAAGAGCAGCAAAGAAAGGAGAATAATTCTAATAAAGCAGGCATATCTTGCAATAAAACAGAACTAATCCAATGCATAACTTTAAAGTTGGACAACCTTATCAAGAAAGGAATATCTCACGAAAGGCAAACAAACACCTGTCTTACTTTTTCTTTTCATATGTGTATCTGTGCTGTTATAAATTTATCAAATAAAGGATGAAGAAAATTAACAATTCAAGAATTGACTGTTTATTAAAGGAACACAATGTTAAAAAAAATCTCTAAAACAATTATATGTGAGCAGATAACAAAGGAGAAGCAGATAATTAATATTTAATTTATGGACTTATTTAATTAGTTGCAAGGTCTCAAAGCCTTTAACTTCCAGGCTTCATCTCTTAATAACTTCTCCCTCATAGATTTATAAAACATTAAAAGTTTAAATTGTTTTTCAGAAACTATTCAAGATATAAAGCCGAATGTCTTTGGGAACAGCCTAGAATCTATAATTTTATTTTTTATTAAAATACTTTGCACTAGCATTTACATTTGCTATTTTGGATTATGTTTCTTAGAAAGACTCCAGATGGTTGACTTGAAACTAAAGTCATCTTTTTGACACTTTCTTTACAACAGCATCAATGTTAATAAATAAGTAAGTAAGTAAGTAAATAAATAAGAGACATTTTCCTCAATAATGACCTGCTTTAAAAATCATAATCTCATTACTTCAATGTTCGTTTAGGTAAATTGTGGGTCTGCCATTTGCATTTAATTAGTCACTTGGAAAAAACACAAATAAAACAAACCAGCAAGCACCTTCACATGGGCATGCATTTGCACTGTGTAACAGTTATTGCTTAATTATCTTTGTTTTAGAAGCAATATTCACTTCACCTACTAAAAACTGTTTGCCTCTCACAGTTCTCTGTAAATGTAATATCAAATACAAAAAACATTTTCTCATTTCCCTTTTATGTCCAATCTCTTTGTTTTGCATCTTCAAAGTGATGTCCTTAAATGTCTCTTCACACTGTCTCTTACCCCAAATTATTTTGACAAACACATAAAAGAAGTAAATATTTCAATTTTTCCTCTAATGGAATATTTGTCTTTTAAGATAGCTGCTGCCTGGAGCATGTACTGTGCTTTACTCAGCTTAATTTAATTCATTTTTGGTATCTAACATAGGGAAGGATGTCTTCCATTGGTTCTCATCATTTGCATACCATTTCCAATCTACTGTACATGTGTATCATTTGAGTCAAATGTTCACCTCTAGCTGCTTTGAAAAATATTAACAATAAAACATGCTCACCTTCAGGCTCCCCACAGAGTGTACACTGTGACTCTGCAAAGAAAAAGCGATAAATTACAATTTCTTAATTTTAAGATTTGTCATAATCACATCCAAATAAAACAAACCTTAGAGAACTCAAAGTTAACATGAAAAACACAATTCTACTTTCAGCACCCATTTTTAACAGCTACAAAACAACTTTCAAAGAAGACTTCTTGCAGGAATAATTTTTAAAAATAACATAAATGTCTAGTTACACTCATACAACTATCACCTTCAGAGACTGCAGCTGAATGCATTCATTTTGCAGGACTTTTTGTTTCCACATTACTTTTTTGTATTTGTAGATGTACAATACTGCAGTGACAACAGTCACTCAAATAAAAAGTTCAAGCCTCCTAATATTTTATTATTGAAGGTAGCAAACAGTAATAGTGACAGAGTTTATTATATTCCTTTCTCATAAAAGACTTCCAAGTCCTTCCAGGCAAGGGGAGTACGTCAAACAGTCAATGTAAATGTGCAGTTATATTCTGCAAAATATTCAAGTAGAGAAATGAAGGAAATAAAACTCCATCATAAGAAACACAGGGTTTCTAAATGTCCAATTACTATTTTATTCACACATCACTATTTGCATGTTGGCAGTCTTTAAATTATTTTGCATAATGTACAAATACATACACACATGGAGGAAATATTTTAAAGTATCCCTTGAGACTGAGCTGCTTCAGGTGTTACTATCAAGCTGTAGAACAAAGCTATCATTTAGAACACAAATACCAGAATCAATTGAAATCACAGGGAATGTAATCAAGTTGGCAGATAATTCTCATATACTGGAAAAGTTCGTACTATAACAAGACAGCACAGTCTATTCTAAATCACAGATCTCTGAAATCTCCATTTAAACACTTGGCTGAAGAATTACATCTCTAACAGTAACAAGTATGCTGAAGAAAATATATATTTATGTAGGCGCACACACACACTCACACACGTGTGCATGTGTACATTTTTATATAAATTCAGTACAAAAAGCAGTTTAACATGCCTGTTTATATACAAAACCCATTCAAAAGCTTGATGAAATTATCTCTGGTCTTGAATGACAGGAGACCGGACTTTAGCTATGATCTTGACTCAAAGGCAAAAAAAGCCAGAAATATAGAATATGAAACACAGACACTGAGTAGATTGACCTTTATGGTGCCACTGTGACATTGCCAGTTATTCAGAAGTACTTTCTCCATACAAATAAGAGGCTGTCTCACAGTAACCCACTGTTGTAAAGGTACTCAACCCTACTTCTTTCATATATTTTTAAAAAGTTAATCATTGGGGTTTTTTACAACTGCCAGAGGTTGTAGTGTGAATGAGGGAAAGAATCACAGAATCACAGAATGTTAGGGATTGGAAGGGACCTCGAAAGATCATCCAGTCCAATCCCCCTGCCGGAGCAGGAANCTCCCTCATCCAAGTCGTTGATGAATATATTGAACAGCACAGGTCCCAATACCGAACCCTGGGGGACTCCACTAGATACAGGCCTCCAACTAGACTCCATCCCATTCACCACAACTCTCTGGCTTCTTTTCTCCAGCCAGTTCACAATCCATCTCACTACCCGATCATCCAGATCGCACTTCCTCAGCTTATCCGCAAGGATACTGTGGGAAAGGAACAAGAAAAATATGTTTATCCGGGCAACTCTGCTGCTGATAGGTGGATCACAACTTTTAAAACAGCATAAAATTGCATGAAAGTGAAGAATTAATTTTTAAGCAGTTCAGCACTATAAAGCATGTAGTCGAACCATCTATTGATAGACTCATCAGTGTCCCCAGCAGATCTGACAAACTGAAAACAACACCCCAATGGCAAACTTGAGAAAACCCCCCAGTGAAAAGCGTGAAAAGCCCAGTCTAAGATAACACAGGCCAGTTTCTTTCACTGCTGGATGAAAAACACACTTGCAACAATCTGAAGTGATACAGAAGAAACAGCTCCAAAGATTTTTTTTTCACTTTTAATTCAAAGACTTTCTGAGGCTGCCTGTCTGTGTGAAGTTTATTATCCTGATTGATAAGGATGAACAAGCTGAGACTTGGTTTCTGAACTTCTGTCTTTTTGCTGATCCTCTGTGTCCTGCTAACAACTGCTTCACTGGTTTGTTACAATCCAAAGAGTCTGCCTGACATTTTTTGCAGCTCTAAACACCATCTTCCAAAGGTCTCCACTCAACAGTACAAATCATTAGCTTCCCTCTTTTCCTCACTAAGATAAATTAGTGCCAATACTGCAAATCTGCAGCAGGGTAGATAGTCTCACTGTAAAATAAGGCTTGCAGTTATGCTTGGTGTGAGAAAGTTGTCCAAAAGCTAGCTAGGTGTCAGCACTATCCCTGTCAGCTTTTTTGAAATTCTTTCAGGTGTTTGTTTAAGGTCCCGTGTTTATGGGCAAGCCAGGTCTTTCTTCGTCTACCTCATCATCCCTGGGATGAGCTCATGGAGGGATTTTGTTTTAATTCATCAATGTATGCCTTCCAGAGGCTGGGAATCACTTCAGACTGACAGTGGCACCTCTCCTTCACTGGCTCTTGTGAAGCAGACTTTGTGGATGAGGATGATTAACCAGTAAGCCTCTGTTTATGAATTTCCCCACTGTAGTTTGCTACTGTGGGGGAGGACTAGATACCCTTTTCCTTGTGCTTGACAGATACAGATCGAGTGACAAATAAAAACACAACCACTTCTACTAGACCCGTGAACAACATGATAGGGAGGCTGTATAGAGCACTGTTTTCCACAGAGCCTCTATGTGTATGTGAGAAAGAGAGAGAGAGGCAATTAAGTCTATTTAGATCCATACATTCTACTGTAATTGTTGAAAGATTGTATGTCCTAAGTATCCAAGACTAAAATCATATAAAACACATACATCACATGCAAATATTTGCAGGCTTACATTATACAAAAATACAGAAATGTTAAAATCCTGTAAAGAAGCTATGTTTTCAAAATTATTTTAACTTGTTTTCTCTGTAAGAAAGTTGTATCTTGGTAGAAAAGATCTTTCTGAAAGATAGCTTAATACTAAACACTTGTACCAATTTGGAAATTGTCTAATTTAAATTTAAGTTCTGGGGTCAGATGACAGCAATGAAGGACATGACAACAGTGTAAAATGATACCACTCCATCAGGTGAAATGACATTGTTTAGGCTGAGATAAACCTCACCCAAGTTTGGGTGTCTCAGCATTAGTGTTAAAAATATAAACTAGTCTTAAAAGATTGACCAATTAGTGGAAAGAAACAGCCACCTAACCAGTCTTATAAATCTATTTTAGCATGAGATAAATCAATAAATTGCTTTTTGTAAGTACCCACTCTGGGTTTTTGGGGTTTTTTGGGGTTTTTTTTGTGTTGTAAGAGGTCTTAGACTTAGGCTACATCTTCACAACAACATTCATGTCAAGGGAGAAATGTTCATTGTAAACCACCCCTGGAGGTCATCTAGTTCAGCCCGCCACTGGGAGCAAGGCTGTTGCTAACACAAGTTCACCTCAGCTGGAGCTTTGATAGTCAAGTCCTGAAGGCCACCAAGGATGGAGATTCCACAATCTCAATGGGCAGCCTGCTCTAGTGCTGCATCAGCCTTGTAGTGTCCTACTTGAATGTCTCAGTCTGCAGCACGTGGCCATTCTTCCTTGTACCCAGCACAGCCAAAAAGACTTTGGCTCCATCCATCTGTAACTCTCCTTCAAATAGCTGTAGCCTGCTACAGATTTTCACCTCAGACTATACAAGCCCATCTCCTTCAACTACTCTGACCAGAGGGCCCTCTGCTAGACTCCTTCCAATTTCTCCCTATGCTTCAGGAAGCAGGGAGCCCCAGCCACCGAACACAGTATTCCACGTGCAGCCTCACCAGCACCAGAAGGAAATAATAATCTCCTCAGTGTGCTGCTGATAGTCATCCTGGCACAGCCCAGTATCCAGTTTGCCTATGTGCAAGGAGAACATTGTCTGTCAGCCCATATGAAACTTGGTATTCATGTTCCTTCAGAAAAAAATAAATGAATACAATCAAGTCTTAGCAAGATCAATCCTCTGATCCAAGTCTCCTGTCAATTATAACAGTGTTCATGCACGGCACAAGGGAAGAGGGAACACACAGCCAGACGCGGGTAGACCAAAACTGTTTTTTTCAGGACTGGCCAGCCCATAGTTTGGCTTAAGGGAGTCATGAAGTCTCAGCCTCAGACCAGTAACTTTTCTATGCCCACGCTGGATGAAATGACATCTAAAGTGAAAGTGCTTAAGCTGCAGTGCACTGTGATGGAGCAGGAGCAGGACATGATCCATTACCACATTTCAGACAAGGATATTTCTCAAGCCTCTCCTTCTCACATTTCCTCGTAATGGATTATGCCTCTACATATCTGATTCACCTAAAGTGTTATTATGATAATTTCACAGGAGGTATTCTTTCTTTTTAACATGTTGCTAATCAGCTGCACTTAACACAGATGCTCGTTCGTGGAAACACTCATACATGTCAGTCACTTCTTTGTCATTGCTCTCAAAAGTAAAATGACTAAGATGGGTGAGTGTTCAGAGATTTGGGACCCAATAAATCAATAGAGCAAGGAAAACCTGTATTTATATTATTAATCTCACTCTATCATTTTGAAATTGTCTAGCCAACAGAAATAATCTTCCCAGATACAAGAACTTGCTGACAAAATAGGTCATAAGAAAGATCTTTTGAAGAAACAAATTTATCATGAAGACACAAGCTCTTTTTTCCCCTCAGATAACATGGAATTGATTTTATTTTACAGATTTTCTTGTCTAACCTAAATGATAAGGATAAATAAAAATAATAAAACTAGACACATAAATGCCAACATTCTTTTTTGCTGAGACCAATATTCAATTATAAATTAGAGTGAAGACAAATTATTCTGCTAAACATGCTCACCTTTTCTTGCTTTGTAAATACTTATCTTGTATAGTTGGTGCATGTACACAAACACGCACTCTTTGTATTAAGAACTACAAAAAAGAAAACAATATATGGGCCAGGTGAGAGAGGCAAAATAGCCATTGTGAATAAATTACAAATCA
>VZTO01005440.1:14856-36916 GCA_013400615.1 Syrrhaptes paradoxus | reverse complement strand
ATATTAGGAGTTAGTTCCCCCTCCTCTCCCCGCCCCCCCCCCTTCGCCATTGGTCTATCCCTTCCTCGCCCTTCCCCTCACCTGACAGACAGCCGTTTCGCCAATAAGCAGCGGCGGCGCGGAGTGGGCGGAGCCGTGCGCTGACGTGAGGGGGAGAAGGGTAGCAACAGTTGCTTCGAGACTCGGCGCCAGGCGCCATAGTGACCGTAGCCCTGGAGATTGTTACTTACCAACGGCAGCAACGCGCGGCCCCGGCGGCCGGAGCCCAGCGCAGCGCGCGGCGCCCGGCGGGGAGGGCAGGTGAGCGGGGGGGGGAGGGCTGGGGAGGCAGCGGGCCCGGCTGCGGGGTCCTGCCCGCTGAGGGAGTCTCGCTCCCTGAGGGGGGTCCCGCCGGCTGAGGGGATCCCACCTTCTGGGGGAAGGTCCCGCCGGCTGAGGGGGTCCCACCTTCTGGGGGAAGGTCCCGTCGTCTGAGGACGTCCCGCCGTCTGAGGGGGTCCCGCCCGCTGGGGGGGGTCCCACCGGCTGAAGGGGTCCCGCCCGCTGGGGAGTGTCCCGCCTGCTGAGGGAGCGCGCTGCGGGGGGGTGGGATGGGATACGAGGCGCTTCGCGGACTCCACAGGGGTCGCTGAGGCGGGGGCGGCCGCGGGGACTCCCCCCAACTCCGTCCCACCCTCAGGCTTCGCGCCTCGGGCTGTTTCCGCGGGGTCCCGCCGCCGCGCGGTGCCGCTCGGGCACCCCCGGGAAGTTGGGAGCGGTGTCGGGGCGGGGGCGGCGACACCCCCCTCGATCCTCCCGCTGCGGTGCCGCTGCCCGCGGACACCGCCCTGCCCGGCACCGGGAGCCCAGCCCGCCCTCTCGGTGCCCGGCGGGGGGAGCGCGTCCCTCCCGCGGGAAACAACTTCGGTTCTTTTTTTTTGCCTTGAACTCCCGGCTGTTGAGCATCAGGTTTGGTCCGGACCAAGCGTTCAGGAACAACCGCGGCTGCTGCAGCCCCCGGCGGGCTCCGTTCCCCCCCCAGCCGCTCCCGTGTGAGCTTTGCGAGCGGCCGGTGAGAGCTGGGGAGACACGGGCCACCCGGCCCCGCTCCTCCTTCTGAAGGAGCTTGCATACCTCTCGTCTTGGCTTTTACCCCCGGGCACTCCTCCTCGTCTTACTGGGGGTGGAGGGGTTGATTTCAACTCGAGCTCATTCCCTTCAGTTTGCCAGAGCTCTGAAATCCCAGCACTTGCTTTTTTGTTGGTCTTAGAAACGAGGAAAAATTGCTAGAAGACCTATTTTTAAGCATCTGCCGTCTATTCCTGACTTGGTTCCTCCTGTTTGTTTTGAATAAAGTACGTTGTGAAACAAGACTCGTCTCCTGTTCAAGCGGGATTTTGTCTGTGTGCCTATTTCAAGCGTGAGTTCCTGCAGTCTGATTAAATCTTTCCATTCTTTGACTTAGATACTATTCTGAAGTCTTTTTTTGGTTTCGCTATTGAAAGAAGCAAATCTTACTAATTAAAGAGCAAAGTGCAATTAAATAATAAGTTTTTAAAAAATGTACTGTATGTTTTTGGGCTTGGAATATCTTTAAACTGACCGTGCTCAGCTTCAGACTCATTTGTTAGCCAAAGCTTTTTTCATCTGCTGCCCAAACTTTTCAGCTCTCTGTCTTGGTTACAAATCATTTGAGAACAGAGAGTAATTGCTGGCTTAAAAAAAAAAATCAATCTCAAAATATAAACCTTAAGCTTGCAAAGAGTGGGTTTTCTTCTCTTTTGTTTGACTTTTTCTGTGAGTTTGCTGCAGTCAGTTTAAGAATAATTCAGTTTTATCTCAGGTTTTGTTTTAAAGTTACAATGGAAGGCAGTCAGTGTGGAAGGGAAGGTGTCTCCGAAGGCCTTCTCGTGGTTACCTGTTTCAAGATGGGGTGGATCAGCCTCTGAAGGTGTCTTTCCTTGTTGAGGGAGGCTAGGAAGACCAAAGTTTTGACTACTAGATGTCTGAAGTCAGGTGAGGAAAAAAAACCACCTGTAGGAAAAAACCGTGGGTGTTGGGACAGGGATGCAGTGGCTCCGTCAGCAGTGTTCGCTGCTTCATACTGAAAATCTTAGTTAATATTTTAAAAAACCCAACATATCCCACCGGTTCTTTACGTCTCAGTATCGCTGTCCCAAGAGACTTGAAATTTATTTGAATTTTGTGAGATGTTTTGCATTTGCCTCTCAGCGTGGGCGTCCTCTGTATTTTGTTTTAAGCCTTTATAGTTCATGTTCTCAAAGCTGTTCCTGTAGGGGTGAGGTTTGGAAATACTAATTTTTCCAAACTGAATCTGGGTTCTCAGGTAACTTCAGGATCTTGGCCTTAAGGGTGAAAGCTCACACAAAAGCAAGTGAGGGGTTGACAACAGGAATTTCTTTGTCCCTGCTTGCTTTCTGCAAAATGGGAATGATCCCAGTGGATGGTGATAAGAGCATCCGCTGCTACAGAGGAATGCAAGAGCCAGGTCCTTCCGACTTCCCACAGACAGTCCCTGCTTTGCATTTCCCTGCTGTGCCATTTGCATCTCATGAATTCCTCTCATAGTACCGTGTTCCTGTCCTGGGGCCCTGCGTGCCAGCTCCGTCTGCCGTGGAAGGGGCCGAGCGAGCGTGAGATCCCAGTGCTACGTTCCAGCAACCGCAAAGGCTGTGAGATGTGCAGGCGACGCGCCGGGTGCCGTGACCATGGCCCGGCGCAGCAAATTCTCCCTTAGCATCAGATCTGCCCTCTCAAAGAGCATTTTGAAGGTTTGCTGAAAATCTTAGTTAATATGGCGTGTGAATTTGAAGGTTTGGCATATATTTGGCATATCTTCATCAAGGGACTTGGCATGGCATGTCCCCGTTGAGTTCCCTGCAGCTGGGGTGGGAGGAAGCGAGGGACGGGGTTGCCCATCTTAAGATTTAAGGTTGACTGTGGTCTAGCGAGAGTTGCTGTTAAAATGTGAGTTACGTGCGTGAAGGTTTGTTAAAAATACACTTTCTGTGTGTAAATCTGAAACGCTGCTTTAAGGCCATAGCTGTTGAAGACCTGAGCAGCCAGTGCCTCCCAGGACGTCAGCTGATGTTGTGGCTATTTGTTGGGGGAAATCCTCCAGTTGAGAGTATTTGTTGCCACTTAAAGTCACCTCTGTACTTGTTACCTTCTCCATCACAAAACTTCAGGGCTGCCATAAATGTAAAGCTTCAGTCGGTGGTTAATAACTGCGGCTTTTCCCCGCTCCAGCGCAGTAAAATAGACGGCGCCAGTCATTGTCTTTAAATAGTCTCATGCTTGTAACACCTCAGAGCACTGACAGCTGTTGTGTTTAATCACAACATGTTTTCACTTTTAATACAGGCCTGTAAACATAACTGGTTGAGCATATTCGAGCATATTTTCCTTGTTCAGTTTTAGTACTCCAGAGCTAAAAGCAGAGTGCAGAGTCACAGTGTGGGGAGGACAGTGCTGATTCAACAGGCGGATCTTACCGCTCGCCTTCTCAGCCAAAGTTTCTGCTGGAGGCTGACGAGTTATATTTAAACCAAGTTTTTTCCCCTTCTTTCCCTCCCTCGAAACAAATGCCAGTGCAGTTAACGTCTGGATGCCGGCCAGCTGGAGCAAAGCACTGCCCCGACCAGCATGCCAGGGCTTGCCGTGGGTGCTGCAGAGAGGAGCTCCCAACCTCCCCGGGGTCAGCACACTCAACTCGAGGAGCCAGGATTATGTTTCTGATATTTGAAACATATGCAAGGTTTCTTTCTGTAATCTGCGCTTTGAGACTTGGTATTTTGTCTTATTTGGACTGGCAGTTCTTTATTCCTGTCTTCAAACATTCACAAATCCACCTTATTGTCTAAGAATGTGCTGGCTTTCTCATGTTAGGCTGTTTCTGTCTAAGTAGCCTATGAACTAATTACACCATAAATACATCAATAGACAACTAAATATTTATATGTACATATATATAAAAAATATAATCCTCTCTTAGCACCAAGTGGCTCCTGGTGTTGTACCCAGATGGAGACGTTTGCGTGTGAAATTATATTTTCCCCATCCCTTCTAGGGAAGAGGTTCATGGCTGGATTTTCTTCGCTCCCGTACAGCTTTGGAGTCTGCGTTTTGCCTTTCCCTTTGGGAACTGAGCCCGTCCTCATACCCACCAGCAGACCCGTGCACATCTCCTTGGCAGGCATGTTGTGGACGAGCAAATCCTTGTAAAGTCCACGTGGCTTGAGTGAATCTGGGTGTAAAGGAAGGTGGTTCTGCCTCCATAGCTGAGTTTTGTAAGTGCCCAACTCATCTGGAAGCACTGGGACGAATTCAATGCCAAACCCATGCGGTGACACCAGTTATTCAGGAGTTTGGTTGGTGGCTCTTTGAGATTAATGCAAGGCAGAGAGCCCTGCTGAACGGAGCCTGTAATTAAGGATGCTGCTTCTTTTGGAAATGTCTCTCACTAAGACTGACAAGAAACATCAGGGGAAGAAGAGAGAAAGGGAAAGGCGCAGGTGGAATGATGATAAGCAAACAAGCTAAGCGTAATAAGCAATTTCCTTAGCTGCCACCTAGTTGGTCATTATGAGACTATTCTTTAGTATCAGCGTAAGATCCCATTGCCACCATGACAACCCTGGAACTATTCTGGATAATTTCTGCCTTAACACACAGCTGATCAAACATCCACTTTGTTTGGAGAATTATATCAGTTGTTCTCCGTCTTCTAATTGCTGCTGGAGGGTATCTGGGATGCTGGGCGTTCAGCGGGCTTTAGGAAAAGGAACCTCGTGCTGACCTGTGCTAGATAAGGTGATCTCTCAGGGTGTTGTAGGTACACTGTTAGTCGGTGTTGTCACCTCGCTGGTCTGTGCAAGGACATCTTTCTCCTTTCACCTTCCCTGAACTGTCTTGGATGGCACAATCAAAAAACCATCTCGAAAGCCAGCTGTGAAATGTGGGGGTAGGTGTGAATAAGGCACATGGATTCGTTCTGTCTAATTTGTCCTTGTATTTAAACAAAATATTTAGTGTGCTGTTTAAAGCCCCTGCGCCGTTCCCCCAAAAGAAGATGAAATGCAGATCTTTTCCAATATTCATGACCTTGCACGGTCCATCATGGGAGGAAATTTTTCTTTAACAGGTACAGATAAAAAGAGAAATAATGGCTTCTGGTCACCAAGCTAATCTTCAGAGCTTCCTTCTTCCTAGCAAATATTTATTCTTCTTAATATCCTAGATGTGCACCATTGACCAGAAGACTTGCACCTGACAGGAAAGTGGAATATCCTCCATCCAGGTCCTAAAAACCTTGAAGAAACTGGGGTTTGTCTGCAGGCTAGCCGTCCCCCACAGTTGTTTGAACTCAGAATGCTGATTTTTCTATATTAATTTCCTTCCCCCAAACCAGAAATACAAAATTGCCCCTTCATGTTTCTGGCACCAGCTCTGTTGCCTTCACCTGCTGAGGCTGACAGCCTGCAGCACTCTGACTTGAGCTTTGCAAAAGCAAAGATTGTTCCTACTCAGGGCTTAGCCTAGAGACCGTTAGTGGCAGTGTTTTCCTTTAGGAATAACTTTCCATGAGATTGCTCCCAGCACCATGATCAGATCACATTCACCAGATAGCAGCCACTGACAGGCAGGGAAAGCTGAGATGGTTAGAACTGCTGCTTGCTGTGCTAATAAATGGGTTTATTTAAATTTCAGGGTATTGTCTTGTATGCTGCAACCATGAGAGATCATTGTGTAAGGTGAGGAGTTGTAAGCCAGATCATTCATGTTTCAAATTATCCTGGAGCAGCAAAAGTGCTTTTTTCCACATTTTCATTCGTCCCAATCTAGATGCTGCTCAGAACTTAAATACCTTAAAAAAACCCAAAAAACAAACCCAAAATCCAACCAAACAACCCAGCTTGGTTTTAGATAAAAAGTGCAGTCAACATTTCTGTAACATTTAATAAACTCTGTGTTCCAGAGGTTAACCTGGCTACTGAAATTTTGAGTCGGTCCATTATTTAATCTTTCTTGAGCTAGAGGCACGAAGTAGAAATAACTTCTTTCAGACTTATTATCCAATATCGGTTAAAACCCATGAATGTTTGAGCTGTTACGGTGCCAGGGAGCCCCAACATCCCCTGATAATCCGTTATCCTACAGCAGCACAGCAGGGGCCGGTCTGTGCCCCAAAGCACTCACAGTGGTTTCGTGGGACAGGCAGAGCAAAGATTGTCTGACGACAAAGGTGGGGGTTAATTATTTTGTACTGGCAACGTGTTTTATCCGTCACAGAAACCTCCTCTGCAGTGCCATCCAAGACATTCCAGTGTGGTGCCTCATCCGCTGCTGCTGCGTCATCTCGGACTGTTGGGAAGCGCTGTAGCCACAGCCGGTCGTTACTAGGGAAGAGCCGGCGTGCCTTCAGTAAAGAACCTTTAGGCTATTTAAGATACCAAACCCTTCCAGAGATCAACTTCGCTGAGAGCAAACACCCCCCTTTGCCCTCACTGAGGAAATAACGTGAGCGATCATGCTGGTGCTGAATAAACTACAATCTCCTAATTTTTGAGTTGGTTTTGGGGAGTCAGTACTGTGATTCTGCACAGGACGTGAGGGCAGAGCGTGCACAAGCGTGGGCCGGGAGCTGCCTTTCTGTTTGTTCCACTGTGTCCATTCTCATGGTGGATTACAGCTCGGCCGGGCAGTGGACTGTAGGGTAAGTTCCTCCTAAATACAAACTGTGGACTGGGTACTTTTCTGTGTCTTTTTCATGGATGCAATCACTCATAAAAACATCATCTGCTTTATTGTCATGCTCAGGAATTTTTAAGCATCCTGCTGTTGCCCTGGAGGGAAATGTGCCTTTAGCTCCCCAGGTACCGTGCGAGCTCTGTCTTCGTACCTGGTTTGTAAAAAACACCAATCACCACTTCCTTGGTGGGGACTGAAAGGAGGCATTTGAACATCAAAATATCTAAGAGTGTCTCTGTCACAGTAAAATATCTCTATGTTTATGCAGGCCCTGGGGCTGTATCTATAGCTGTGTCTGTGGAGATAGGTGTATTTTATTTTTTTATAAGTATATACACCCATGCACACACATATGCATATAAAACCTGTATTTGTACATGTATGTATATGCGTTATGAAAGAGTGTAGTTCCAAAGAGCACACCGCGCTGAAGGACACTTGTTGCACATTTCTGATGTCCCTCCTTGCCTCCAGATCCCATCCTCGCTGCGCTTTCCGTGGGAGCGCTGTGCCTGCTCAGACTGACTCTCCTGCAGGACTGTGCTCTGAGGCATAAATTAGTCTCTGATCTAGCAAGTCCCATGTTTTCCTGATCCGGAATCCACATTTATTGGTACTTCTCAGTCTGTTTGGGAAACCCTGCTTTATTTATTCTGGGCTTTCATTTCCATTTTCCATTAGGGAAAAATTTGATACCTGCCTTCTTCCAGGAGCCAGAAAGTTGAGATGGGTAGAGTTGTAAGGATTAGTATTTGTGAAGTGCTTTGAAATCCTCAAGTGATTGCTGCTTGACTCACTGATCAGAATCCCATATGCATGTTTTGGATGGTGTCGTTATTGCTCTGCTTCGTGACCTCTCAGAATATTTTGTGCACAGACACTTGCCTTTTACCCTCTGGACACAGAACAGGGAAGCGTTCTGCACGGCTCTGGCTGCTCCGTGTCCTCTTTAGAGAAGCACTCAATGAAGTTGCTGCCTTTTGCTCCCCTGGATGTGCATGGGAACACTTCTCAGGAGAAGCCGCTCCTCGGAGGATTTTCCTCCCCCAGTTTGCTCTCCCTTCTGCAGAGGGCTGGCGATCTAGCAGGGTGCTAGCTGGTGAACATGCGGAGACCATGCTCAGAGGATGAATGGACCCACCAACCCCTGGAGAAATTGTTTAATTAGAGAAATACTTCTGGGGAAAGGAGTGGTGGAGGGATTTCTTGCTGAAGTGACTCCAGTGTCCTTCATCAGGCTGTTTGACACTCCAAGTGACCGCACATGTACAGTGGTCTCAAAAAGTGGATTTTGGAACAAAAATATTTGGGAGCATGAACTATAGATGAGCTAAAATTCTGTTGTTCCACGTTGCTCTGTTTGCAGCACCCAATGAGACGCACAGGATAGCTTCAGTGCCACTCCCTCTCTTTGGGCATTTCAAGAGACGATTTATGGCGTGAATTGAATTTTTCCAGCTGTATTCTAACCTCATGTCCTTAAAACTCAAGGTTTTTTTCTTAAATGCCACCAAATAACTAAATTAATACATCATTACAATTCTTATTCATGTTCCCTGAAGAATTACTTAATACTTTGGTGATGAGACTCTTGTTAGTCTATCATGAAGGAATTTTTGTGATAGCTTTCATTTTGGCAGCTACTTGGTTGAATTTATATAGTGATATCGGATAACAGAATGTTCCACAGTGAATTTCTAACTGTTTTCTTCATATATGGGGCTTGAATTACGTGATTAGCCAGAACATGATGCAATATTTCTGCTGGAGAAAAGGAAATTGTCTATGGATCTATTTCTACTTTACACTCCTGGCTTATAGCCATCCATAGTGAGCTGAAAGCTGGTAAGAACTGAGCCTGTGGCCTCTGTGCAATAGTTTTTATACCTTTTTGCTATATCAGGTTTATGAAAACTTTACTAATTTTCTTGCATCAGAAAGTTAAGGGTTGAGCTACTGGCTGTTCCCTGGAAGCATGATTTTCCCCCAGATCAGTGTTAGCACAAGCTGCTCCAGCAAAGGTTTGCAGTGCTGTGGTCCCATAGGGTGGTAACAGAGGATTTTCATTATGAAGCTCTGCCCCCATCTCCGCCCCCCAGAAATCTTCCTCAGCGGGGTACAGCGGGTTGCCTGCGCTGCTCCTTTGGGGCGATGGTGTGCTGAAAAGCTGGTTTAGAATGTAAACTAATCTCTGTACTGATGCCATTTTATGCGTTTGTAACACCAGCGGGTGATTTCCCGCTGCAGAGGCAGTGTTCTCCCTTGGACACTCGCGTGCACACGCTCGTGGAACTGGAGATAAAAGCTGCAAGCACAAATAATTTATTTTTTTTCCTCTTTGCAAGTGGCTTCATTGCTGTAACTGCCTCTTTCCTAGAGACAACAACGTCTCTTGTGAAATAAATGGCTTGTAGGACTTCTTTGAGCCCGTATCTTGACTTGTATCTTTGAAAGATCCCTCTGTAGCTCCATGTCAGTGTTGGCGGGTGAGCTAGCTGACTTTTTTGGCATGTAGTGATTGTGGGAGAAAAAAAAAAAATCGGATGTGAATGCTCAGCTGAACAATGTGCGTTATTTCTCCTGGAGTGCTTTTTGCCTGAGCAACGTTAAGTGCAGATGCAGAGGAGATGATGGAGTTTTCTTTTTTTCCTCCATCTCCAGAAAGTAGAAGTTCTCCAGTAAGAAAATTAATGTCGTACTTGATTTTCAAAAACTGCTGTTAATGTCTTGATTGTATGTACTCTTCTGACCTATACCATTGAACTAATCCCATTCACTTTTGATTTACAACATCCTAAAGAAGAACAGAAGCTGACCCTTCTGTTCTGGAAGATTGAACTGGAAATTCAAAATCTACTTTTGTGCCTTTGAAACAGGCAGATGGGATCATTTAACGTATCATTTGCTAAAGTTTATTTTGACTGAAGTCTGATGTCAAGTAGCATCCCAAGCAAATATTTAAGAAGAAAATACCATATTGCTGACTTACAACTCCCTTGCTGTTGGTTTAAACTAACTATGGTTGTAAAATCCCTCCTGTTGGCAAAGGTTCTGCTAGCAGAACAGTAATTGTTTGTATATAGTATTTTAAACGAGTTGTGTTTTCTGCTGTTACGTTAATGGAAAGCATGTTTTGACATCTTCCCCTTAGCTCCCTGACTAAACTGTCTGGATTTGGAATTCCATCTGGCTGCACTGAAGAAACTCTTCCCTCTATTCCCCATCCAAATTCTTCTCGGTAAATAAAGGAGCCACTGAAAAGGTTAACTGTTTTTTTAAGAGAATAAATCATGCTGCTTTTAAAATTGGCGGTGCAGTGGGCTTTACTGGCTACCTGCTGAACTGAGGCTCTCCGGAGGTGTTGGAAGGTTTTTCTAAAATGCTTTGAGCTGTTTGAAGCACGTTTGGCTCATAAATACCTACAGATGAGAGCCCATGAGAGACCTCTGAGTCAGGGAGAAGGAAAGGGTCGAGTGTGGATGGTGTAGAAACCCCAGTCTCAATACTTCCAAGTAACAGAATAAGTTTCATTTGACAGTGCCAAACCCCATCCATAATTACTGCTCCTCAGCCTGTCCTCTCTCTGCTTCATAAATGTCTTTTTTTAAAAAAATTTCCCCCCCCTTGTTTGTATTTTTGGGGAAGAATGCTGCAAATAGGAGATTGACCCTATGGAATGGGGAGATCAGTGTTAGCATGTGTCTTCTGGCTTTCCTTTTAAAGACAGGTTTCTGCAATTCAGTCAACAAAGGGAAAATGAACAGCGAGCAGTACTGGGTTGATAGCTAAACAATTCATAATTTAAAAAGAAGAAGGGATTCCCCAATACCACAGGAAAGGACAAATGCTGGCTGATTCCTCTGATGCTTTCCAAGCTGTGCAGCTCAGACAGGAGAATCGGTTTGAGGTGATTTAATGAAGCCACCTGTGCAGTCTCTCTTAGGGAAACATCCATTGAAAGCTTCACAGCCCACACAGAGGAGCAGAGTCTTGGCTCTTAATGTCTGACTGATCTCCCCCTGCTTCATATAATGACAAATCTTTATTGTTCTTTGCAGCAGAATAGAGGGGAAAAGTTGCTGCTGACGGTTCAGAGCGATTCAGTGTTTCTTGCACTGTGAGTTTTGCAAAAACCAGAATGGGTCGATGCTTCCGGAGGTTCTGGAGGATGCTTAAAAGCATGGGATCCAACTGATGCTCCTGCAGGCACGGGTTTCCAGGTGCTGCAGCTCAGACAACATCCTCACACCCTCCTTGGTTCCTCCAGAAAGAAAATATATGCTCCTGGTTTTTGCAGCTGTGATACGAAAGTCGCTGTGGCTGTGATGGAGGTTGACCTTGCTCATAACAATAGCAAGTTTGGGTAATCCTTGCCCTGTTAATGAGGCTCTTGGTGTGAATTTGCAAACATCTGGGCACCGAGGGAGTTCTGGGATGGGGTGGCACAGGAGAGACCTTCTGCCCTGCCTGGGTGGGATCGCTCGTCATTTAAACTCTGCCCGACGGAACAGGCTCTTGCCATTTGAAATCTCTCTGAAAAAAGGAATAAGCCGGTGTCCCAGCTGCCGAGCCTTGCGGCCACTCGCTTTGTTGGGCCAGTGCACCATCCTGTGTAACCACCCAGGGGAAAATGGTGATGCTGAGGGTATCGCTTCTCACTTGGCCTTGCTGCTCCTTTTTAAAATGCTGTATCATATAAGATGTGCTCTGTTACAAAACACTTTTTTGTCTCCAAGACAAAACTTTTCTCTTTGCTGGTGATGCTGCACTTTTCTACTGGTGTTTGCTTCTCTGCTGATTTGGCCTTAGGAGGGTAGTTCCTCTGTTCTCAGCTGCTCATGGCTTTTCTTTCTAGAGGAGATGGATTTGTTTTTTCCATCCCTGAATAATTTATATACTATTGATAGCTTAAAAATATTATTTTGCAGAGTAACTAGGTACTTGTGTTAGACTGCGAATGAATACTCTTGTGTATTTCCACCTGCAAATTAGAAAACCGCTACATGAAGTTACAAAGCTTTAGGGACTCCAATTTGGGTTTCATTTAATCAATTTATTTTGTGAGGGGAATTTCTGTCATATTTGGCAGTCCTTTTAATACTTATGGATCAGAAATGAAATTATGGCTAATTCTTGTTACAAACGTGCTGTGACATAAGTCTTAAAAAAAAAAAACAAAAAAAGAAAACCAACCACAACCAAACAAACCTCCACAATTATTGCTTCTCTTAATTGTGAAATGGGCAGAGTCATTGTGTGTAAAAAGATTTGTTTTAATTTGAAAAGGTTTTGTCACGCTCAGCTGTAGCCCACCATTGTTGCTTAGGAGTGCAGCCCCAACCCAGGAAATGTCTCCTAATTTGAAAACCAAATATTTTCTGGCTGGCCTGCATTAGAGAGAACATCTAGCCTGAAGTCTTGAATTAAGGTGGTGACATAAGTCAACAGGATGCTCTCAGTTGAGGCAAATACTCATTTCTTTGGAAGTGTGAAGTGTGACACAGTTGGTACCCTTCTTGTCCCTGATGCGATGCCCACGTAGAGGAGGAGCGTGTAAAGATGTAAAGCATCCGTCCTTGCTCGGCAGCTTGTGTTTTGACTGCAGTGGGACCTTCTGCGTCTGAAGAGAGGGTCTGCTATCAGGACCTGCTGCTATCAGGAGCTGCTCTGGAGCTGGACTCCTGCCCAGGCTCTGGAGGTGTGGGGATGCTCCTCTCTGCTCCAGCTCCTGGTCTTCTTGCTGTTGCTCAGTTTGCAAGTGGAGGCATTCTCAGCATTCCTTCCAGTCTGCATCTTAGCTACACAACATCTAATTACACTTCTCCACAACAACTAGCCAGCAAATTAACATTATAATGGATCTTAAGGTTTTGTAATTACTCAGAAATGTCACTGGGCTGGATGAGAGCTGGGCTCTGCCTGTCAGCAGCCTTCTTCCCAGGGCAGCCGTGAGCAGCCGCTTCCTTCTCCTGCCTTTGGAGTCTTCCTGCAGGTGAAAAATTTGTTGTCCTGAAGCCTTATTTTCCTTCACAACACCTTCCTCCTCTACTGGAAAGCATTCTTCTCGTAATTATTTTGGATACAGGAGTGTCACCAAAAGTTGGGACCAGGCTCTCAACATGTCACTGAATTTCTTTGCTGAGCTGAAGGATCCGTGACATTTCTAAACACTGGTGGTTGCTGCTTTCTCTTGTCCTGTCCCAGTTTTGATTTTTTTTTGCTTCTTCAGGCAAAACATCTGCTGAAGTTGCTGAAAGGGTTGCCTTTGTCAAAAATGGGGATGCTACTTGCAGAACTGCTTCACCCAGAGGGAGAGGAGCAGAAAACTTTCACACTGTGTATTCTCTCAGATTCTACCTTAGTTTACCCTTGGGCAGGGCAAGAGCATCCTTTCTGCTGTCCGTCTCCTCTGCTTTACAGCTTTGTGACCCATCTTGGCAAAATTTGGGCTTAATTATCCTGGGAGAGCTCCAGCTGCCGAAGGGATGCCTCTCCCCACTCACAGGCGGGATGCAGCCGGAGCGGTGGGGATGTTTGCGTCGCTTTTCTCAGGGCATTAAACTTAAATCAGCATTTTGGACTCTCTGCTTAGGCAGCAGGCACGGTTACCTCTAGAAGTTGTCTCAGAGTAGCTGCATCTCCTGCTACACCAAAAATTAGGGCTTCAGCCTCTCATGAGGGTGCTTGGGGTAGGTGGCTAATGCTGGGTGCGGGAAATCTATGGATCCTTGAGAGCATCCTGTATCTAATCTGTGTATATCCAACCCTTACACGGCTTGAACTCTGTTTCCAGTTTAGTTGAGCCAGCATTTCCTTCTGGAAAAAGAACCGGCTGGTCTGAACTGAGGTTGCTGCCTTTTTGTAGAAAGGGAGGAAGGAATGAAATAATAGTTAATACTTAATGCACATGAGCGGCAATGCTGCTCAGGTTGCCTAGCAGCCGGTGAGACAAGCAAGAGAATAAAAAGAGCTGTCTGAGCGAACGTGGTTGGAGCTGGTTTCTGGGTTTGCGGGTGGAATCTGACCCGTGCAGGACGTTTTTTTTTGGGAGGGAGAGGAGATGGTGGAATTTACCACGAATGGATATTTTAGCTCTGTCGGATCATCTCGATCCACTCCCCCACCTCCATCTGTTTTTCCTTTTCAGTTTTTCAAGTGTAACTTGGAAAGCTTTAGCCAAAGGGAGGTGTTAGTTTTCTATGGTTTCTGGAGATGGAATGGGCAAAAAAAAAAAAGAAAAAAACTCTCAAAAATACTTTTTCTTTCTGTTTAGGACTGTATCTCTAGCAGTCTGGAGATCATTAGCATTTCACCCTCTTCAATATACAGTAAACGCTGTATAGACTGGAAATAGCTCCTGCAGTCCCACTTAACACTTCTAACATTGCTTTCCTTCTTGCAAGGAGTGGATGTGCATTTCAATTTCTGGAAAGCAAAAATAGAAAGATACTTTGAAAAAAAAATAAACCCCGAAAATATGATTGCAAATCAACTCCCCTCTCCCCCATGAGGCCAGAAATTCCCCAAAGTACAAGGTTGGATTAAAAACCACTAGGAGATCAAAATAAGGAAAGCTGACTGTTTAAATAGGGACTTTCTGAAATTGGATTCTTCTTTTTTCAGTAAAAGCTGGAAACCCTTTTTCTTGTCAAGCATAACTGTGGGAGTAACAGGACTGCAGCCCGAAACCCTCAAACCCCCACTAACATCCACCCTGGAGATGAGAGGTGTCAGCTCTCCATTTTCATGTCTTTTCCTCACCCCAGCGGTAACTTTTTAGCATATTAAAGCAGGAATGAGGGTACTTAGCAGAAAGGAATGGAATGAGAAGAATCTTGGACTTAATTTGCCCATCTTAATAAGGAATAAGAATAGTGGCTCTTTCAGGGCAGCTAGCTTCTTTGCCACTCTGAAATGAGCTGATGGGTCTTGGGTCAGTGCCACCAAAGATGTCACTAGAGTCATTTTGGTGGAAGGACCAAGGAGCAAGGGGGTCTCAGCAGTGGCAGGCTGGCGTTGGAGTGAGACCAAAGTTATCGAGAGGTTTGTCACATCCATCTATGCTGCTTCTGCTGTCATGGCAAGAGATGCTCCTCTTTGCCAAAATCCTCTTTTGAAATCCTTTTACTTGGCCAAATGTTGTGATGTTAAAGCATTTTTCACCACATCTCCCACAGCTTGGAGATCTCAATGCTGAAGTTACCGTAAGGCCACAGGTGGGATATGCAGGGATGCTGTCAGCTAAAGGAGCTTATTTTGAGTTTCCTTTTCTTCTGTAAGGAGCGAAATGCTACCCCAAAGAGCTGCGAATGGTGCATATTTTATCCCTTTGCTGGAGAGATTCTTCAAGTTACAACTTTTCTTCATTTTCAGTTGTCATTTTTAAATTGCCAAGCTATGGCAAACTCTTCTCGGCTGTCTTGCATGAGTGGCTGCTCTCTCTTCAATGCTGCTCTGAACATCACAAGGAAAAGCTCAGCTGCCTCCTTCAAAATGCTCCTGGGTCTGCTGCTTTCATGCGAGAGGCATGCGAGTCCCCCTGAGAAAAAAATAAATGCAATCAAATCCTAGAAGATTGAGGAGTAGTTTGGGGGCTGAAGTCAGCAATAGTTTGATTTTAAAAATCCTTAAACAGAGAACAGAGTTTTTGAAAGACCTTATTTAAAAAGTGCACAGTACTATGACTTTTATTATTTTTTTTTTAATCCAGTGGGTGAGTGGTTTCTGCTTTTCATGACATCTGCCTCACTTCTTCTCTTGCAGTGCCCTGGAGGACTGGGCCATTAGTAGATAAATACCAGAGAAAAGCCCCAGGAAGCACTAAAAGCACCCAACACTTGGAAATCAGCACCTTCGCTGATAAGCTTTAGTCACTGTGAAGTTGAACTGATGCCAATGCCTAAATTCAGATTTAAAAACTGAAGGGACAAATTCTGCCCAGATTCTGCTCCTATTGAATTTGGGAGCCTGTGACAGCAGCATGTGGCCTTAATGATGATTAGAAAGCACAGCAGAACTTTTGTGTTTTAGATGGAGCTGCTGTGCCCAGGACAATGACCTGTTTGCACCAGCCCAACAAAAGCCTCTCTCTGTTTATTTCCAGAGTGCAAGCTCTCCCTTCAAATCCTCTGAGTGTTTATAAATTTTTGCTTATGATTAGTTGCCTCAAATTTTAATGTAAAAAAAACCCCGACAAAGTAGAGAATTTAAATTAGTTTCCCATGTTCATGGAACTAGATGAAAACATCTTTCTGGTGAGTTTCTCCTCTTTATCAAATCAGAGGACACCCAAAAACCACACGCACCCTCTCCCGAAAGCTCATTTCCCAGCCAGCCTCCCTTTCCCCAGCCTCCTAGATACCACCCAGAAAAGCAAACCTGTTTTAATTAAGCTAAATCCTGCTTTAAAGGGATCTAAATTCTGCTGGGAAATCTCTAGGAATTTTCAAACAAGTGAAGGAAAAAAAAATAAAATTACTTGCTGAGGGCTGGGGGTGTTTTTGGGGAGCTCTGGCCGGGCTCTGCTGCCGCTCTGCTGCTGCCTGTGTGGGGGGAACAGGGGCCACGGGGGTTCGTGTAAGGACTAGTTACTACCGTCTCCAAAAGAGATTAACTCCTTAATAGTATTTTAAAAAACAAATATCTAACCCCCCCCTAGAAAAAAAAAAACCCAAACAACCCAAAGCTTCCTTTCCTGGGCATCTGCTGTGAAGAACACTATCCAGCCTGTTAATCAGTTTATTCTGAAAGAACAATTAAATAAAATAAAACCAAAACAAAAAGCACCAAACCCCACAGTCCTCCCCCCTCCCTTTCTGTTACTATAGCAAAGAAATTATTTGTCAGTCCTCCCGGGCTTCTGAAAATACCCGCTGACATATTTAGTGTGCGTTCGCGGCGGGGAGGGCGGGGATGGGGATGGGGATGTTTGGTTTGGGAAGCGCTCCCCGCGTCGCCTAGCAACGCGCCCTGGACACGGGAGTGGACCGCGTTGCCCATGGCAACCGCTGTTGCTCCCCAAAACAGCGTGGGCCCCGCATCCTCCCCCAGCATCGGCCTCTTCCTCCGCCTGGATGGAGCTCGGGGCTCATCGGCTGCACTGTGCAGGGCTCGGGGGGTCCCCCCTGCCCCTGTCACCCCTCGAAGCAGTCTCAGAATTAAGGCTGAAGACGACTTCCTCCCCGTCCCCGTCCCCGCCCTTAGTTTGTGATTCAGAAGGACTCAAATCTTCCCGCTCAGCTTGGTAAAACTCTGAGCACAATCCTGATCCGTCGGCACAGCGCCGGAGGGTGAGCTTTTAAAACAGCGGCGTTGCCGTGCTTAGTGGATGGATGAAGTCAAGCGGTTTCTGGGTGTTATCTGAACCCCTCTCTGGCCAGACTGCAGACAGAAAGTTTCATGGGCTGTCTGTCGGAAAGCCATCCACTCGTGTCTCCAGGCCAAAAATACTGCCCCCAGGAATTTGTCGCCTGGATAAAAGCTACAACTCTGGTGATTCTAGTTCAGTAACAGTCAATTCTCTTTGGGAGAGTGCAGACTGTCAGAGCAGCGTGCAGTTGTTGCGAGCCTTTATCCTCTCCCATTCATCCAGAATCTGCTCTGTCCTATCCCTGTCCTCACCAAAAATACAGCCGTGCCTTTCTCCAAGTGCAGAATATTCAAATACATATTCCCAAACTGCATTTCTAGGGTATCTAAAGCAGCCTTCTCATTTCTTTGCCTTTCCAGGAAGAATTGTGTGACACTAGTTTGTGTTTTCTGCTGGGGGCTTGGTTTAGTCCTGGACTCTGCAGTACCAGTGACTGAACCTTAAATTTCCCTGGGAAAAAAAACCCAGCTCATTCCCCCTCTTCACTGAGGTCTGGAAAGCAGTTGCTTCTGTTCTGGTGCTTGAAACATGCACCGAATACTGCGGTGGAACAGTTGAAACTGTGAGTTTCGTTTTGGGACCCCCTGTGTCAGCCTGTGCGTCTGACGAGCGCACTTGCAAATGCACGTGGTTGATGTGGATTTTGAACTTGGGGCGGTTTTACTGCACGTGTAGAAGCAGAATCATCACCATGCAAATCCCAAACTCTTGTGAGAAAAGTTGCTGTGTCCCCACGAGGGGATGTTTTGGTGTGGCACCGTCACGGAAAGGGTGAGACCCCATTTTCTGAGGAGTGCGGGAGCAGAGCCTAGACCTCTGTGGTGGTTCCTCCCCAGTTCCACCAGTCCCTGGTCAGGGCAGTGCTCAGGAGTATGCTGACTTAGCTGAGCCTGGAAGAGCATCTCGTGTGCAGACGGAAGGATGATGGGGTCAGAGCTCCTGCAGGTATTTGAGAGAGACAAAGAAACCTGTCCTTAGTGTCAGGAGAAAGCAGACAAGCCTTCCTCCCCCTCTTCTTCCTCCTCACGCCCACCTGGGCACTGCTTGTCTTTCAGAGGGAAGTGACCACTCCTTTTTTCCCTTTTTGCTCCAACTTTTCTTTCTGACTTCTCAAACTACCCGGTACAAGCCCACAGCGACGCTAACGCTCGTGACCACTTGTTTATCCCCTTGTGCCGTGTTCCATTCCCATCGTGGAATTTTTCCCGGAGACCTCCGGCGCACTGACTCCGTTGCTGCTGTAAAATCTGAGATGAAATCGTCTCTTCTGTGAACAGCCACAGTTTATGTTTGTGGCTTGTTCTGCTTAACTTTGTTAAGTACCACAATGCTTGTGAATGGTGCTGTATAAATAAATAACAATATACTGGCCGTGTTGGCAGCGGTTTCTTCTGAATTTGCTGTTCACCGGGTAGGCACGATGGAAACAGCTGCTGCTGCTGCCCCGCATCTACACGAAATACTGCAGAAAATCTCCTACTTCACGCTTAAATTGTCAAAAGGCTGGCTGGTCTTAAGCCCGCTGAAAGGATTGTCTAAACAGGTAAACAGTGAGGACTGATGAACATACAGGTTTAAATTAAGATGATCTCTTGGAATTAATTTAAGTGACATATTCCATAGTTTTCTGCCATAGGACAAGCTATGAAAGCAGGTCTTGCAAAAGCGCAGTTGAGAACCAAGGTTTGCAGTTTCTTCTTCCAAGAGGAGCCCAGTCCTGTTGGGGAGGATTAGCTGTATCCAGGTACCTGGGATCATCCTGGGAGCATGCGGAAGCAGAGCTACAGGCTGCAGGGGTAAAGTCACCAGATGTTCCGCTTTGGTTGACGATGGAAACTTTTTAAGATTTGTCCTAGAAAGGAACCTTTGAAATGCTTTTGTGTTTGACACATTGGATTTTCTCTGTTGAGTCACAGCCCTGGGAAACCCCTCCACTGCACAGATTAAAAAGAGGGGAAAATTATTAATTTGAGCCCAGACCTTGTGCTTGCTTTCGCCAGATAGCCCCAATGTGTATGTTGCAGCTGGTATCCGAAAGGCCTGGACATGGAGTACAACAAAAGTGTGTGACTCTCATTCCTCCTTCCAGCTCTGACAGCTTCCTTACTGCTCAGCCGATACCAAAAAGTCAGTTCTTCAGCAGCATTATTTGCCATCGTTGTAGCAAAGCTTCAGAAGTCAAGAATGAGATGGTTAATAGCAAAGAAACAAGGACTTTCAAGCACTTGCTGACAGGGTTGTGCTAGGCTAAAAATCTGGAAGCTGTTGGACTTAAGAGCAAACAGCTGGGACTCGTGCAGGTGAGTCTGTGGAAAAGCAGCGTTGGCAGTAAGTAGGCTGAGTGCTGGCCCCCGCACTTCTGAGCTCCACAAGGGACCATTCAGATCTGAAGGACTCTTTTCCTGGCTTTTGACACTCAGAGAGCGTTCATATTATTAACCCAGAACGAAAATGGGACAGGTTTTTCTATGGGAGGGAGGTTCACAAGGTTTCTTTGCCCGTGTTCAGGTCTGAGATCCGTGCACGTGGGATTTGTCCACAGGCTGCTGGCAGAAGCTTTAAGCCATCGCGGCTTCTGCTCTTCAGTCTCAGCTGGCTCTTAAGGAAACTCCAAATTACACGGCCAGTGCGTTCCTCGCTCTCTTCTGCCTCTCTGAAAGTTACTGTTAAAGAAACAGCAGAGATTAGTGACCTGCTGTTACACAACAATTATGTGTGTGTTTATCTATTACTTGACTTGATTCCTTGAAATCTAATTAAAGACTGAGTCTATATTTGTCTTTTGGTATATTATTAACTATTGCTAATAAAAGCCAATTCCAAATTTGTATTTTTCCATGAGGACCAAGTTTCTAAAAAAGAAACAAAAAACAAAAACCCAAACCAGCTCCACTGCCTGCTGCCCTTGAAGCGCGTGTTTGGGGTTTATCTGTGTTTCCAGGTAACTAGAGCTCTTAGACAAGCAGCGTTTGCTTCTGGTTTAAATTAATTTAACCTAATCAGTGGAAAGCTCTGGTGCCTCCTCTGTTTATAACATTTTGAAGCAATGTAATAAGCAGCCTCTCCAGAATCAGCTTATTATCAAGTTCCTTGTCATGTTTGCTTCCCCCTTCCGTCCCCTCCGCTTACCACCAGTTGTTAAAAGGCTGAAGGTTACGACACGCGGTTCAGGACACTCTTTAGATCAGCCGGCTCAAGTGCAGCTCCTGTCAGTCTGGAAGAGCTCGCTTTCAGCTGTGACGGGGATGAAGGCACGTTCACACTGCTCAGAGGACGGAGACGGCCCGAACCTCTCCCCCATCTGGGGATGCTGGTTTAGGAAGGGCTGGTTGCGAAAGCTCGATGCTGCTCCAGCCCTCGGGATGTGAACGGTGCGCAAGTGCTCGTTGCTGTGAACGGGGACGCCGGGCACCATCCCGCAGTATCCCAGGCTGCAGGTGTTACGGGCTGTCCTCGGCGTGGGATGAGGGATTTTGGGGACCAAGGTTTTGATGAGCCAAGACTCTGTCTGGACTTAACCTGCTCTGGCGTTTCCTGGCTGCCTCTGAAAGCCAGAAGAGCAGACTCTCCTTCCAGGGCTTTTAGAGCAGAAAAACCCAGGAAATCTGCAGCTCTCCTGAGTCAAGCTAGTATCGTGATTGCCAGTTGTACAACATTTTGGTAGGATAGGATGAGGGGTAACGGTTTTAAGCTGGAAGAGGGGAGATTTAGGTGAGATATTAGGTTGGATGAGGCTTTGAGCAACCTGATTTAGTGGAGGATGTCCCTGCAATGGGTTGGAACTCAAAGATCTTTGAGGTCCCTTCCAGCCCAAACCGTTCTGTGATTCTAGGAGGATTCTGTGATTTTGGACAAGGATTAAATTCCGGTTCTAAGCAACCAGTCTTCCAGATGCTTTGAGCTGCACCCATTGCTAACAGCCGAGTTGGGAGCTTTTTTCTCTGAGCATCCCATGTGTGGTCTGAAGGAGAAGATAACTCCTCGAAAAGGGATGCTGGTAAAGTGGGTCCTCTTTAGCCCAGCCATCTGAAAGCAAAGAGTTTCTTTTGGTTTCACAGATGGAATAATGTTTTTCTAAAGAGGGTGCAAAGATGGGAGCATGTTTGGCCCTTGGGCTGGGTTCAGAGCCGTGTGCTGGCAGGCTGCAAGTGCCTGCTCATGTTTTCCGCCAGCTTCTGAGATTTATGGGCAATGGAAAAAAAAAAATTAATATTTTCCTGATTGGAATTTCAGGGGAACGCCTGTTATTTCTTGGAGATATTGTGCTTTGGAGACATGCGCAGTGGGGATGAAGGATGCGTGCGGAGGCCGGGAGCAGGCTGGGTTTGATACAAGTATTTGCCGTGGTTCTGCTCTCAGATGGTATCGTTCACTCGATCGCATTTTCATTCCCGGCAAATAAAAAAGTTGCTTTTTCCAAAGAACAAAACGCTTCCTTTCTCTGCTCTGGTTAAAACCCAACTAATGCCTTTTCAGGGCAGATTATTAAATAGAGACTAAGCCAAAAATGTTGAATGAAATGGAAAATATTTAAGAAGGTTTTCTTTAGTAAAATAAATGTGGCATAGAGTGTGGTGGGTGAAGTTGATGAATAATGTACATCTGCTAGAAAAGAAAGTCAAAATCTGCTGTTCCCTGCATTCCTTTTATTATTTTCAGTCACTTTTGAGAGCATTGAGGATTCTCAGTAGTGAACCTGTGCAATGTAAAAGCCCTAATTCATTTTTCTATAGTCAGGGGAGAAAATACCTTTCAGAGCCCCTGTAGAACGTGATGGTTAAATATTTCTTCTGAATTCAGTTATTGCTGTTCTGGTTTTCCTATTTATCTAAGCTCCAAGCCAACTAAACCTGAATAAAAGTTCCAGAAACCAAATAACTATTTTTAAATGTAAGCCTTCCTTTCAAAGTATGCAAAAAATGCACAAAACGAAGCAAAAAG
>VZTO01005440.1:0-14842 GCA_013400615.1 Syrrhaptes paradoxus | reverse complement strand
AAAAAAAAAAAAGGCAAAAACCTGGGTTTGAATTTTGATCCTAGCAGGTCAATGTTTTGGATTAGAATTTTTTTTTTTTAATTAAACTCCAACCTTTCTATGATTTTCAGTAAAATATCAGGAGATTTCTATAAAAAATCCATAGCTGATTCCAGAATTGCATCTGTGTGTGCTTCCCTGGTTATTTTACCCCCCGGCCAGCCCGAGATCCGCTCCAACAGAAAGAAAACTTGGAGCCCAGACTGTGCTGAGCGCTGACCCTGGCTGCGGGCTCTCCTGAACCTCCTGAACCCCTGTCATATTCCAGATACCCACAGGTTACCTGCTGCATTAATTTTGGGTGACATTTCCTAGAAAATGCCGTTAGCAATCGCATCCACCTCGAGGTTTCCTGCCATTCTGGTGCATCCACCCTTTTTAGCTGCGTATCTCGATGTCACTGTGTGTCCCCATGGCTCTGGGTGTTGGAGCTTCGGTTTTTCTGCTCAGTTCACGCTCTGGGATGTGTCCAATAACGAGGGCAGGTGATGATTGAACGTTCCGGATACCTCCTTTTAGCTGGAGAGCTCATGCAGTTGGCATTTGTTTCCTGTTAGAAGAACAGGCAAGCGTAATTATAGCAAGTTCACCTGGAAAAAGAAACTTTTTCCACCTTTCTATCTAAATTTGAAATTAAATCCGTGACGTACATCCTTCAGTCCTCAAAAATCTGATTGACCCGTGAGTCCTGTGCTTCAGGGCAGCCCTTTTCCTGGAGGATTTTTATGCTCCACGTTTAAATCCTCTTCGAGGAGATGTTGTTAAGCCCATTTACAAATAGCAAATGGAGGAAATTAGTTACCCAGTAGAGGTAATAACACCCACCAGTGTTTACTGGGAAGCTTAAATATACGTAGTTGTGAGAAATTTTGTCCCAGAGGTAGAATAATTGACTGTTCTTCTGAAAACAACAACAGAACGCTCATCGAAGACATTTTCCTTTCCCTCGTTTGTGTCCCAGTATGATATTCTACTTCAAAAGTTCTGCCAGAAAAAAAGGATGTAATAAAGGAATTTTAAAAGTTTAAATAAGATCAAAGGATGCCCAAGTAAGATTTGAAAAGCAAATTAAATAAAATGGTTCATGATTTGTCTTCAAATGAGCAAGTGATGCCCTGAAACAGTGACAATTTCAGCGTTTTGAAGCAATACTGGTATGATTGTGTGATTAGTCTGGGTTAAAAAAAGGCATTCCCTGGTTGCTGGTGTAGGGTAGCTAATAGGTTTTATATTTTCACCTTAAAAAATGAAGATATGTCAATACAAGACCTCAATACCCCACTAGAGTCCCACCCTGATTTCTGTAAGGCTGCTCTTAAAAAATAAAAATAAGAGGAGGGAGAATGTTACATTCACATCAAACAGTGATTTTTTCTTCTAGTATAAAAACACCAACTGGGTCTGCAGAGGTGAGCCTGGGCCTGAGGAAGGCAAGGACTTAAATCCTCTTTTATTTGAAGTTTGGGAGCCGCCGGGGCTGGCCGCTGGTGCCCAGCCGTCCACGTGCTTCCACGTCCTGCGGAGCGAGGACCAGAGCACCGGAGAAAAATAAACCAAATATTTCCCTGGGGCACGCTCCCTGCTCTGGCTCTAATCAGCAGCAGTTATTAAGACATTTGAGGTCTCGGTGTTTAGCTCCGAAACATTTTTTTGTTTGAGTGTTCAGGAGCTGATAGTTTATATTAAAACATTCTGTGGAAAAATACTTGCAGTTCCTCCTCATGTCCTGGATGGCAGAGATGGATGCGGCACCCCAGGGCACCCTTCCCATGCTGGGGGTCTCTTCCATCACCCCCCCGCTCCTTCTCCGGGCTCTTTTCAGGAGCTTGGGAACCGTTACAGAGGATGCTGCCGCTTTCCCTTCTCCGCACTCGGAGGCGAGGAGAAAACTGCGTAAAATCCTCCTGCTGCCCCCTCCTTTTCTCCCCCCTTCTCCCTGCAAACTCAAATGTGAAAAATATTTTGAAATGTTCCTCTTATCTGTGTTTTCCCAGCGTTTTGGAGCAGGTTGAGGCAGGAGGGTTTAACAAAGGCAAGGCTATTTACATGAAGGCAACGTGGGTTATGAATGAAACGGTGACAATTGAAGTTTTTATCAGCCCTGGAGGCTTGAAATATTACTACTTGTCTTTCTCAAATGCATTCAGACTTTGACAGCCCTCCAAGACCAGTGCTTGAAAAATACCTGACCTAGGGGCGTATTGTGGCTTTTTTAGGAGTGGGAAAATTGAAGTGTGGGGAAGGGGAAGCATCCTGTTCAAGGTCACCGAGTAAGCTGGTGCAGAACCAGAAATAGCGCCCAGAAGTTATTCGTTTTTTCTGTATTTCCTTTCGTGTCAAGCTGTTTGCTTGGATACCGAGAGAGCTGGGTGTAAACAGAAGGTTTCCAGAGTGCAGCAGCCTCGTTATCTGCCTGATTCATTCAGTGATGATGCAATCTGCAATCCAGATTTCTGCAATGCTTTCCACAGTCGTGATGCTACACGTGACATCACCGGCCGGGTTGAGCAACCAGAGTTTTCTCCTTGAAATGCCAATATCTGAGTAAGGACCTTCTCCCCGCAATTTTATTTCTTGTGCTTGGTCCGGTCGTGGCTGCTCATTCCCCTGCCACGATAACTGACTTGTCTTTTTGCTCTTCTTGACCCAGTAAGGAGCCTGGAGTAAGTCATACCCGTGGATGCTCATCCTCTCCGTGACTCACCAGTTCCTTTGTTGACTACTAACTAGCTTCTCAGTTTTTACAAACTCCCCAGGACCGGCAGGGCTGCCGGGCTGTCAGGCTTTCACCCGCTGTCAGAAGCCACGAGACACTTTTTAACAGCTTCTGTGGGTCAGTTCAGCTGCGAGAGGGCTGCAGCGTTCTCCCCGTGGCAGGACGGGGAAGCAGGCATGGCAGGGGTGAGCCTCTCTTCATACCCATCTAAGGGGAAGGCAGCGAATTTTATATCTTTGGGAAACACGCTTTTGAGCCACCGAGTCGCTGAAAGAGGATGATGAACACTGTCAAACTTCCTCCCCTGTGGGAGGTGAAAAATGAGATGGAAGGAGAGCAGCGAGTCCTTTCATGGGCATTTGCTTTCGGGATGTGGCAGAACTGCCAAAGAGCTGCGCGAGCAGCCGGCCCAGCTCCAGCAGCCAGTGTTCGCGAGGGATCTGCGAGGGTGTTCCTTACTTTGCACGCACGGCTCCCAAGACGAGGGAAGAGCAAGACTTCAGATGCTGTGGTTTCCTCTCCTCCTCGAAAGCCGATGCTTTACCCATCCTCTGGAGCCTTGGCTCCGGTGCCGGCTCACTCGATAGCTGTGCTCCCAGGCTGTCGGCAAAGCTTTGTAGCACCTTGCAGTGGTTTCTCGGGGCGTAGGAATTCTGTTTGTGTTGTCAGCTTTTCATCAGCGCAAATTAATGTTAGCAGATGGCGCGCACGTATCTGTCCCTCCGATTCTCAGGAAGCACAGGATGGCTTTAATGGGAAATGAATGATTCTTTATCCAGGATGTTTCACTGATAAACAAAATAATAAGAAATCTTGTACGTGTGCGTTGGTGGTCCGGTACTTCTGCGTCTGTCTACCTTGTCTGGAAGTACCAGCTGCAGGTTTCATCGGGGTCTTTGTGTCTGGCTTGGTAGTTATTATTAACAGAGCCTATGTTTTGTAACAAATCTGAAAATAATGTTGATGATTTATTTTGGCAGCAGACAATTCATCTTCCACCTCGCCTGCCGCTTTCTGATCTCTTTTGGTCACTGATGGAAACCAGAGTAGGTGATAATTTTGAGATAGCATCTCTTCTACTGATAACTGCACTCGCAAAGAGACCTTTCTGGAGACCTGCAAAGCCAAGCTCTGACCCTCCCAGAACCCTTCTCAATAGATCATTAAAATATATTTGCCGACTTACCCACCTTTCTTTTTGTAACCTCGCCATCTGTATTTTTCTACTCGCAAAACCCTAGAAAGCTGTGAGCTGGGCACAAGTGCTGGACGATCAAACACGTTTGCAAAAGCCAGGAGAACACCTGTGTGAAAAGTGACCCCTCTCCTCTGCCCGAGCACCGTCCCTGGAGCTT
This sequence comes from Syrrhaptes paradoxus, assembly GCA_013400615.1. Taxonomy (NCBI): domain Eukaryota; kingdom Metazoa; phylum Chordata; class Aves; order Pterocliformes; family Pteroclidae; genus Syrrhaptes; species Syrrhaptes paradoxus. The sequence continues at coordinate 10,732 of VZTO01005440.1, read as the reverse complement.
CATAAACCTGCCCTTTGCCAGCAGCGCTGGCCAGCTCTTTAGTTCCAAATAATTTGGGGCTGGAACAGGCGGGAGGCTATTTCATTAATTTACTGCGAGAATTATCGTTTTCACCATCCCACGGTGCACGTGGTGTCTTTGGACAAAGAGGTTTTGGCTAAAAATCGTGCAGGGACGGGCTACGGGCAGACTTGAGGGCTACGAAGGGACATGGATGGAGACGAAGAGTGACTGCGTCTCCTTGCCTTGTTTCTGGATCGTTCAGTCAGTCTGGGAGCTGGATTTGGAGCAGTGACTGTGTGGGTTCTGTGTTTCCTCTTTCTCCGGATGCAGTAAGATGTGAAAGAGACATTGACTTGCAAGCTGTGGGGTTTTGGGGAAATGGGGAGAGTAATTGTTGTAATTTGCTAACGGGTAGCATGGGGGCCAGCACTGACTAGAAAAAAAATCTTAAAAACCTGTTTTGTGAAGAATCTAAATATATGCAGGGTTTTATTCAGTGACTAAAGGAGAATTAACGGGTAACTCTTGTAACTTCACCTCCCCCTTGCATTTCTTTTTGCCACAAAGAGCTCTCAGAGGAGCCAGGTCCAGCGTCCCTCAGTTTCCCATTTTTCCTTTTGCATCTTAATTTGCTCAAAGTTGAGGAAAACATTTAAATATGAGATGGAGAAGGGAGAAGATTTCACGCCATTATTTGGAGGCTACGGTACACTCAGCAGTGAGGCTGACTAAGGAGAAATGACCCTGCTCAAAATCTGGGTGTTTCTGAACCTTTTGGCTTTGAAGTGACAGCAGCAACCTTCTTAAAACAGTTTTTTAAACAGGAACTTTCACAAGGAACTGAGAAAAAAAGGCTCCCTTACCCCCCTGTATTACGTCAAAAACCCCAAAATGACATTCTCTGCTCTTGGGAAGCACCAGCGGTGTCTCTCGGACGGCTGGGCTTTGACATGCCCCGTGTCCTGTGGGGGACGGACACCGGGGTGCCGGGGCAGTGCCATAAGGGAGCAGGGAGACCTGGGGATGGAGAGCCTGTGCTGTGGGGCAGGGACTCAGCCCAGCTCTCGTACCGGTTCTTCATCCCCAGGATGTTCCTGCATGTCCCTAGGGATGTGTCCTGAGGCTGAGGGATGCGGGGTGAGTGCCAGGACAGGGGACCGGGGTGGCTGGAAGGTGCTGAGGGCATCAGCCGCTGGGTTGCGGCGTGGGAGCAGGGCTGGAGGGTGATGGTGGGTCTGTGTTGGGGGACCCTGGGGAGGCTGGTGGGGCTGTGGGGCGAGGACATGGGTGGGAGAGTGGAGGTGGTTCTTTGTGGGGGTGGTTTGGAGGTTTTAAATGATGTTCAGTCACTGTTCTGCTGCTATTCGTGTTTGATTATCGGTTGTGATTATAAACCCGGATCGACCACCGTGCTTTGCAAATTAAAGCCTTAGCTAAGCTCCAGGAGTGTGCTTAGATTTGATTAATTTTTTTTTTTTCAGTAGTTAAACATGATAAGGCGGAGGAGGAGAAAAAATTAGTTCTAAAATATCCTCTTCCAGATCTGAAGTTATCCTTGCTATGACACAATAATTTTCCAACGTTACTTTTCGGTTATATTTAGAAATGCATTTTCTGTTCCTTCCCTCTCCTTTCTGTGGAACAATTGTGCAACTTTCTTTTTTTCTTAATATAATACTGTATTAAAATTAGCTCCAAGACTAAAAAGAGTCCTCTGTGTAGGAAGGTAGCAACCTTCCTTCCTAGCACTTCCCCTGCACCTTCCACTGGGATTTGATTCCTGTTAGACACGGGTTCCTCGGGCGCTTGCTGCGCTGTGTAGCTGTGCTTTCCCTGGCTGATTTCTGCTCTGTTCTCTCCAGCAGTGAGCATGCAGAGTTCCGAGGGTGGATCAGACTCAGCAGCTTCTGTGGCACTTCACGCTTCTGCGTCAGCCCAAGCTCCGGTCGTGCAGCCAGTGCCAGCGTCTCAGCAGGTAACGTATGCACAGCTGGGAATGCCGTTTCCATGGAGAAGAGACCTGGTTTACTGGCAGATGTATTTTCATCCAGGGTTTTTATATGAGGGAGAGGGTTGTTAAGCAGCTGGTTGAGGTAGTGGGAGAACCTGTTGCTGGACTTTGTGTTGCTCAAGGCTGTCGCTGTTTCGTGTGTTAGCCCTGCGAATATGCAAGCTTTAAAACAGGGGGTTTGGATTTTAACTACCCAAGGAAGTCCCTTCATGCTAATTTGGTGTTTGCTTCAGTATAATATCCTCTTGTCATTATTTGGTGTGGCAATAAAAGCAGGAGAAAACGAAACTGTCCTTAAAGGCATCTCTGCACATAGGGCACCGAGCTCAGCAGAGGAGGTGGAGGGAGCGGTGGTGCAGGGAGAGGGTGGCGGAGCTGTATGCTGGTCTCTTCCTTTGGGAGGTGGATCCTGGTGTGTTAAATTTGGGAGAGGGGGTTAATGATTCATGTGCATGAATGCAATGCACTTGGGAGGTCTCCTGGTAGGAGAGAAATTACAGCTTCAGCTGATGAATGAGGACAGCCTAGTGCAAAGTGGGAAGGGTTAAGTAAAACTGATCCCTTTTGATGCCTTTTGGGGAACTATCAAAACAAGTTTCTGTCACAGGAAGCTGGAGGGGTAAGAGGATGGGTGGGTGTAACTTAGCTACACCCTCCTCTCTGATTCCCAAGCGAGCAGAAGTAGTTGCCATTGGATGCTGACAAAAAGGAACAATTAAAAACTCTGGTAGGAGCATCGATTCACCAGGAGACGTGGACGTTCACATCGGCTGATTTGGTGCGTGTTTGGCCAGCTCTCTGTCGTCTTTCAGCCTTCCCATCTTCGATTTCTCTGGGTGACGTTCCTTGGTTGCATTGTAATCGTGTGGATACTGCTGACCAGGGGTGTCAAGTATCTTAGGGATCGTCACTCATGAGCGTGAAATTTGACTGTGACACATGTTAATGAAGTTTAGGAAACCCATCGGCTTTGGATTATGAAATTGCCCATCCAGACTGTGTTGGTGCTGTTGTCATGACACGTAGTATCGAGTGGAACTCCATGGATTAAGGAAGACCCAGAGGATTGTGGAAGGTTGCTGAAGAGGAGAAGCATCCAGAGCCTTCCCTTCTCACCCGCAGGACAAAGAAAACACCAGGAATGAACTCCTGGCAGTGTGACCAGTGTGAGGCTGAAGCCTTTGGTGGTGTTGATGGCTGGTCTACCTTTCAGTGTGAGAGAAGGCTGTATGAACAGGATGGCTTCATCTTACAGGTTGGGGATGATTAATTTTTTTGATTGGAAGCTAATAGGAGCAACCAGACAGGTGGTGGCAAATGACACAAGTAGCTGAGCTGGGCAGCTGTGCCAAAGGAGGGGACACGTCCTTTGGTAAAAGCAATGACAGAGAATGGGTAAAAGGTAGAAGAAAGGAACAGATCTTGCTCAGACTTCGGTGTAGGTGGCATTGTCAAGGCCAGACTTGAAAAAGGGGCTTTTAATGTTCCCGTCGTGCACTGGTTACAGCCTCTTTTGGAGAGAAAATGGACGAAGGGATGGCTGGCATAAGCGTGCGTGTCCTTATCGCCAGCTCAGCTGCAGGATCTCCGGTGTACCCGACTTACTGAGGGTCAGCCTGTGGACTGGTGGTACAGAGCCCTCCTAGAAACCTGGGCAATTATCATATTCCTATAATTCTGCTAGGAGAGAATTTCTGGCATGTTGGGAGAGTGTCAGAGGGCTAAAAATCATCAATATCTACGTGTAAGGTAGCCAGTAGTTGTCAAGGTCTCTTCTAGGATTCATGTGGGATTGTTTCACGGCTTTTTGCTTGGTTGGCCCAATCTGCTGGGTGTTTTTAAAGCCTGAAGCTAGAGGATGACTGTCTCCTTGGAGAAGGTCCTCATGGGTTTAAAAGGCCATACTGATGTTTGGCTTGAACATTTTCTTTCTTACTCTCATGCCGTTATCCCAGTCTGTGTTCCCACCGGCCTCACCGAATCATTTCTTTCCATCTACCACCTTCCCCCCACGCTTGTTTTACTGGATCTGGAAGGTGCTGAGCGCTCGAGGAGATGTGTGTCCATCCTCAAACTGCGTGCTGAGCGTAACACAAACAGCTGGGAGACGATGGAAAGGACAAGGGAGAGGCAGAGGACAGAGGGAGCAGTGCAAGGCAACACAAAGTGTTTCTGTGCCTTGGTGGCACTGAAGGGCGATGCAGAACTGTCTGAGCTTTGGTGGGGGTAGAACCTGTAACAGCTGCGGCACCTCGGATGGGGTGATTTCACGTCGCAGGAGGCAGAGTGTGGTTTGGTATGGCAGCTGTAAGCGAAGACACTCTGCAGCCCTAGTAGGAAAACGGGGATGTGTGGGGAGTGGTTCTGGTTTAGCTGCAGATGAACCTCGTGTTGAGCTCCTCCCGTCTGTCAACTGTTTGCTGGTATTTCCTTGCGTGGGGACTCAAAGATGATCCATGTCAGAAAGCGTGGATCCAGCTTCTCCCAAGTTTTGGGGTCCTGGGTTGAGGCTGGTGTCTGATGCAGATTAAATTGGAAGGATAGGGACCGCAGGGAGGCTAAGTGAGGGGTACTGCTGCCGCTGGAGTAGGAGGCAAGCTTTCCATGCAAGTTTGAAAGCGAATACCTGACTCACCTGTGTCACAGACTGAAAGTAAGTGTGTGTTACTATATCTTCTTCTTTCAGAGGGTTTTGGTCCAAGCAGCAGGCTCCGCTCCCAAAGGAGCGCAGATGCAGCAAATCTCTGTTCCCAGAGTTCAGCAGGTTCCACAACAGGTAATATCTCTGGGGTGAGACACCACCAGGGACCCCCGTGTCGACAAGACCCCACATCCCACATGACATTTGAAACTGTGCCAGATAGCTGCTTAGAAAAATCCGTGCTCTTAATTAAAGAGTTGTGTGCAATTAGAGAACTGGAGATCACTGTGAGAGCGGCTTTGGCCATCGGTCTCTTCCGTTCTTAGACTGGTGGCAAACGAAACTCTCAAGATATTTAAAGTTTAGAAAGAACCTTCACCGTAGCAGTTGTGTTTTGTACATTTGAAGATTTGATGGATGCTTTTAACTGCCATTTAAAAGCAGTCCTCCTCTGTAAAGATCTTTTTAGAGGCAAAATGTTTGGGTGTATTTTTTAATTACACAAATAAATATACTGACTGCATGTGGCTTCATAGAAAGGTTAGGTGACAGAGAGCCATGCAAGTGCTTTTATTTATCTGAACTTTGCCTTTTGCAGTCCTTGTTTCCTAAGAAACCAGGCATCTGTGCTGCTGCTTCATGTGGACAGTGAGTCTGACTCCCTTGACTTTTTCCTCTAGCAATTTTTTATTTAGTTGCTCAGTTTCAGAAAAAAAAAAAAAACAAAACAGCTTGACAGAGGGCAAACTACCAAGACCTCCCAGACCAGTGAAAAAGAGGGCTGTGGTGCAGATGGACACTGCCAACCTCCTCTCTGAAGGAAAGGCTGCAGTGTGATCTCACCCTCGTTAGTCAGTGGAGAACCAGCCCTGAGACGTGTTGTGCAGAGGAAACCCCGCTCCATTGTTTCCACTGCTCATGGAGCAACTACTTCTTTATTTCTTTTAATGTGACCTTTCAAAATAAAGACGTCCTTTGGGATTCCTAAACTTGTGGGGGTTTTGTTTGGTTGGTTTTTCTTTTCCTTTTAAAAAGAAAACCTAAATGCCAAGGTAAGGTTGCAAAGATGTTTAAGGATGTAATACGCAATTTCTCGCGCTGCTGTTAGGCAATAACGTCGCCGTAACTGGAGTTTATGATGTTTGTTTCAGGTGCAAACCGTGCAGCACGTATATCCATCCCAGGTCCAGTATGTGGAAGGAGGAGAAGCTGTTTATACCAATGGAACCATGTAAGAGTCTCTTGTTGGCTGTAGCAGAGCCCTGTTCCCCTCCCAGCTCCTCCCGAGCTCCTTCCACCCCGGTGCCGCTGCCGGCACTGCCTGCTGTTGAAAGGAGGAAGAGGAGGAACTGCTTCACCCATGTGCTGGTTTTGGCTGGGATAGAGTTAAGTTTCTTCATTGTAGCTAGTTATGGGGCTGTGTTTTGGATTTGTGCTGCAAACAGTGTTGATAACAGGGGGATGTTTTAGTTACTGCTGAGCAGCGCGTACACAGTCAAGGTCTTTGCTGCTCCTCACCCCTCCAGCGAGCAGGAGTTGGGAGGGGACACGGCTGGGACAGCTGACGACCCCTGGCCAAAGGGATGCTCCATGCCGTGTGACGTTGTGCTCAGTATATAAAGCTGGGGGAGGAAGAAGGAAAGGGGGGGACGTTCGGAGACATGGCGTTTATCTTCCCAAGTCACCGTTACGTGTTATGGAGCCCAGTTGTCCTGGGGATGGCCACACACCTGCCAGCCAAGAGGAAGTAGGGGATGAATTCCTTCTTTTGCTTTTTTTTGCATGCACAGCTTTTGCTTTACTTGTTAAACTGTCTTTATCTCAAACCACGAGTTTTCTTGCTTTTCTTGCTTGTACCCTTCCGATTCTCTCCCCCATCCCACTGTGGGGGAGTGGGCGTGCGGGGCTGAGCTGCCAGCTGGGGTTAAACCATGACAGCACGCTCCGTTGTGTGCGCGGGGGTATCTTCAGCCAGACTCCAGCCTTGGGGGAGGCGTTGGTCTCATGGAGGGACTGTTCTCCGGGGAATCCTGCTCTCTCCTGCATAAAAAGGTCCGGTATTTTCCTCTGCCCAGCCCATTGTGTGGCACCTTTAGGAGCTGCTGGAGGAAGAAGGGGGTTTTCTAAGGTTATCCTCTTCCTCCTGCCTGCTGAGCTCCCCGCTTTCGGGCTGATGTCCCTGCTGCTTCCTGGGATGCTCTCAGCCTTCAGCACCCAGGTTGTGGAGCAACTCCTGGGCTCTTCTCTTGCTGTGGCTGTGGGAGCTTTGCTCCAGGGCCATCACAGGAGTGATTGACATTGTCAGGAGGGTTCAATTTCAGCAGAGCAAATCCCACCGACAGTGGAATCGAGTTTTTTGTAAAAGGTGGTCCAGATTTTGGAAACTTATTGTCCATGAGATGAGATCTGCAAGCTCCTCTCCACCTCCTGACCCTGTTATTCCTTTGACAGACGAGCCACCTACTCCTACAACACCGAAGCTCAGATTTACGCCCCCAGCAGCGCAGCGTCCTATTTCGAACCGCAGGGAGGTGGAGCTCAGGTGACTACAGCGGCATCCTCTCCTACAGCCATTCCCTCTCACAACATGGTGGGCATCACCATGGACATTGGGGGAAGTCCGATCCTCTCCGGCTCGGGAGCCTATCTCATTCATGGGGGGATGGAAAACACTAGACATTCTCTGTCACATACTTCACGCTCCTCTCCAGCAACGGTATGTAGCCCTGCAGATGTTGCAGCTCGGGGGCCAGGAATTATTCCAAGGGAACTGAAAAGCCTTCAGAAAATAAAACTTCCTATCGTTATCGCTATGTATATGTCTGTATAACGTGCCATGCAAATGAAAGGGAAAGAATAGACACTGGTGTACTACAGAGATTTTTCAACAGGAGTTTGGAATGTCTCTCTGGGTGGTGGGCAGAGGTTTTCCAAACTTGCTGAGTGGATCACTGAAATTATGCAGCATGGAGATAAGAAAAAATTCTTGTGGTTTTTTTTTTTTTCCTTGAGCAAAATGTTTTGGCTTTCTACTTCAAATGAATTGTCTGTATTTACATTTTCTAATGAGGATAACATCTGAACACAGGGCTTGGCTTACCCAAAATAAAGAAATCTATAAATATATTTTTAATAACAACGAAACCTGAAAAATCCATTATTAACACAGTGGATAGTTAACATATAAGCTATGTCAAGCTGATCATGCCAAATGCAGAGCGATCGAAAAGTCTTTGTATGTACCTCGTACACCATTGTGTATTCTGTCCCTGCCATATGTTACAAAAAATCATTTTAGAAAATGATCAAACAGAAATGTTTTAAAACTCTAATTATTTTTTTTCATCATGTCCCTCCGACTGTCGATCGAGGTGCTGGGTTGCTAGAAGCACAGCTGGGCAGCTGTGTGGGACTGGGGGGGATGCAGCTCTTAACCCAAACCAGCCTCTCTGCAGCTAGAAGCTCCCAGGGCTTTTCTCTGGGAACCTACCAGCCCCCCAGGAGTGGGCTGGAGCTCTGCTCACCTTCCTTTCCAGACAGCCTCATGTGTGTTTATACTTTTGTATATAAACATAGTGACAAATGTAGGTGTCATTCAGTGGATGTGGCCAGACTTGAAAATGGGAACAGCACCACCCAGGGAGAAAACCAGGAGGTGTTTGCTGCTCCTGAAAATCTGACCGGTTAGGTTGTACTTTCTTTTCCCACAGACTTTTAGAATACAGACGTCACATTTTTTTGAATCTTTGTGCCTTGAAAGGTTGCCTTTGATCCTGCAGGAAATGTGCTCTGCCTTGGGTAGAAGTAGGGGAGAAGTCTTTAGCTTTGAGTGGAGTAGAAGGTGACAGTTGTGTCCAGATTAGCTGGGGTTCGTTTCTTGTGTGAGATTTGTGTGTGTGTGTGTTTGATCTGGTCAGAGTTAAAAACTAGCATAGGACCATCGTCTGATTTTTACTCAAGCTTGTTATTTTGAAGGAAGTAACTGCTGATCTTGCCACCTGCGTGGGACTGCATCTTGCAAAGCACAACATTACTCCTGTTTGCTTAGGGTTGTTTTTTTTATTATTATTTCCATGGTGACGGGCACAATGTAAAAAGCCTGAGTGGAATATGTGTGAACAGAAATGTCCCATGAAGAGGTTTAGTTTGTAGCTGTCTGTCACATAGGATTTTAGAATGGTTTGGGTGGGGAGGGACCTTAAAGCCCCCCCAGTGCCACCCCCTGCCATGGGCAGGGACACCTCCCACTAGCCCAGGTTGCCCAAAGCCTCATCCAGCCTGGCCTTGAACCCCTCCAGGGATGGGGCATCCACAGCTTCTCTGGGCACCCTGGGCCACTGCTTCACCCCCCGCACAGGAAAACATTTCTTCCTCACATCTCATCTCCATCTCCCCTCTTGCAGCTTCAAACCCTTGTCCTATCAGTACACTCCTGATAAAGAGTCCTTCCGCTCATGAGCTAAAACTATTCAGAAAAAAAATAAAAAATTAGGAAGTGACCTTTATGAAAATGCATCTGAAATAAATTCATGTAGGAATGAACTCTCAGAAGGTATTTTAACCCAGATTGTCCGTGGGTCCTGTGGAAGGGTGAATTAGTGTATGGAGGACACAGGGGTGTCAGTGTGGCTTTCGGTTCATTCAGCAGAGACCAGGGCTGGAGGGGGATAGAGCTGAGCTGTGATGACTGCTTTGAATTTCACACGGTAACAGGTGGACAGATATTGGAAGGCTTAAGGAGAGCGATGACTGAATCAAATCGATGGGTAGGAACGTTATTTTTCATCGCAATGTCTTCTTAAACAAAGAACAGGAAAGTCTGGTGTTAAAGAGGCTGGAGAGGCTGTAGTCCTGGCAAAATGTGTTCGGGGCAGGATTAAGGGCTTTGTGGAGAGCAAGAAAAGCCCAGCTCATGCAGCTGTAGCTGATGGCAGTTGTAGTGTTTGCGGGTGGCCTTGGGGGTGTAGAGCAAAGGGGGTGGATGGCAAAGTGGCCAACAATGGGAGGACTGGGCAACGGGAGAGGCAGCTGCAGGGAACGGGGCAGCGCAAGGGCCTGGGGGTGTGGGATGCTTGAGGCAGAGCCGGCACTGAGACCCTGGAAGCCAGGAGGGTATCTTCAGAGGAGGCTGGGAACAAGGCAGCACTTCAGAATTAGCTGCCGCAGGAGGTCAAGGGATGTTTGATAGAGGCTCAAAGAAAATCTTCAAATAATTAAAGAAACCCATTTTCCATATCTGCTGGAATAATGCTGTTCTGCTCCATCGCATGGGCTGAAGGAGCACCTGCAGCGGTCCCGTTCGGTGTCTGTGGCCGTCGAGCGCTGTTAATCTTCATTTAAATTAGGTGATGCCAAGAGAGGAAATCCTTGAGACCTCCCGTAAGTGTGTCCTCAGCGCTCCTCACCTTCATGCAGGGCTATTTAACAGCTTTTAGTCTTTCCCCTGCAATATTTTTTTCTTCAGATGTCAGGTGTCTGTGTGGCTGAGACACTTACCAAGCGCCAGGCGGCCAGGCAGTGTTCCTGTGCTGGCGTAAGAGGTGTTGCTGAACACACCCTGCGCTGCTCCGCGAACAGGGGAAGGAAACGGTGTCTCCCTCAAACACTGACTCATTTCCCGACGCCTGCGTCAGCAATCAGTCTTGGGTTCCTCGTGGTGCATCACGGTGTGCTAGAGTTTTTCTCAGAAAAAAAAAACATTGACATAGAGTCTTAGGGTGACCTCTTTTTTTTAATTCCTTCTTTGGAAAGCCACGGTGGTGGCACTTTTGGATAGAAACCAAGGGATGTGTACTGGAGGTGCTCGGACAGAGTGTCACGTTCAGACGTGGATGTGGCACAGGCTGTGGCTTTGGTTGTCGAGTGTTACTTCAGAAGTGAGGTGGGATTTGTTCTCTTCTCACACCTTTCGGACAGAGCTGGGGTTTGTAAGTGAGAGGTTTTATCTCGATCTTCACCAGTGCAGACTGGAGCACAGGGAGCTTGCTAGGACACAGAGGAGGCCACGGAGGGATCACCGTGCGGGTGCGATGCTCTGTGTGCTGACACACAGGCGCACGACCGTGCGTGTCGATGCG
>VZTO01005439.1:67674-86270 GCA_013400615.1 Syrrhaptes paradoxus | reverse complement strand
AAAAAAAAAAAAGAAAAATGTTAGAATTATCAAAACAAATGTTGTGAGTTAAAGGAATTAAAACAGTTTCTCATTTTTTATCCCAGGAAAAGGGTAATATGTCCACGGAGTTATCAAATCTGGTGTGGCAGCAGGTCCCTTACTTCTAATGTTTTCTGATAAACATACATCACTTTTTTAAAGATTACTGAATATGTAATGTCAGAAGGATAAGGCTATAAATCCTAGATTATGGAGACATTCTTATTTACTCTCTTTGACTTAGTTAAAATGTAAGTAGTCTTACATTTAAATATAAAATGTCTCCAACGAAAAAGAGCTATTTCTCTATACCATATAACCTCGTAATAAGTTTTCTGAAAGCTCAGAGAACTCATATTCTACTCCTGTACCAAATCACAAAAAGAAAAAAGATGCCACTAAGTAAAGGAGTGTCCCAGCAACTTGTGTACAGGACAAAAAAATACCACTAGGTATCTTGTCCCTTTTTCTCAGCACTGTGAATGGCATCTGTATATCTCAAACCACCTAAGTCTCTGTATCCGCCTGCTTAGAAAGGTAAACAAAAAAAAATGGACCCATTCTTTCCCAGAGATGTCAAATGCCTACAGCAGTAAGAACGTTACTGATTATTCTCCTACAAGTACTTCTTACAGTAAAAATGATGAATGTAAGGGTTCCAGATGGATGACAAAATTGCTTTTATCTAGTAACACTGGGTAATTCAGACTGGCTTTGAAATGGAGAAAGAGTCAATATAACAATCAGAATGACAAAAATAAGGCTGTGTTGGGAAAGAAAACTACTATATAATATTACAGTTCATAGAACGTAATTTTCTGGAGGGAATAGGTTAATGTATAGTATTATTCTTTGATCATTCTCACAGATCATATAAATTGTTTCTCTCTATTTTGATAAGTTGTTGACTTTCCCTTGAAAATATTGGAAAACAAGTATTGTTTGAAATTATTTTCTTTTTATATCAATTGTTGTGTGTCTTCTCTCTTGTCCTTTTCTACTGCTAGGCATATCTGCCTGTCAACAGGATCTGTGATGTTTAAGGGTTCATCTGTTCTTTTTTCCTTATTCTCATCTTGAAGACGTAAACCTACCTTTATAACATAATAAACATGTCCAAGGAAGCTACTATAATCATAAGGCTTCAAATTGAAGGTTACATCTTAAGGTGAGAAATAAGCAGCAGAAGCAGATGAGCATAGATTTTTTTACATGCAAATGTTCTTCATAATAAACAAGGGAAGAGGATTGCACAAAATGTAATGCAGATGTTGCAAAGTAACTCTAAATGGAATGATTTCTGAAGTTTTTCATGTCAGTGGTGGGTCTTTAAAATACCTGCTACCAGCAATTAACTCTGTACACAGGATTTCAGTGAAAAGAAGACCTCATAGACTATGTTTCAGATTGAAAATAATTTCACAAGAATAATAAAAGAGAAAGAGACAAATGGATTTAAGTGTCAGATAATAATTACAAGTACATATTAAAATTAACCATATTCCAAAGAGACACACACTCAGATAGAGTTTCAAAAAGACATTTGTCCTGAATTTCCAAGGCCAAATTGTTGCTGTTTGAAGAGGAATTGAACTATACTAGGTAACTCAGCAAAAGCTGAATACAGCAAAAGCTTTATCAGCCTCAACTGATATTCCGAGAGGAGAGGAACTGCACTGCCTTTCAGAGTATAACTCACAGCTCTCAGAGAAGGAGCTGCTCTCAGGAGGAGAGCTCTTACAGTGATATTCAGGTCTACGGCATCTCTTCATGCTCTCCACATGTACAGATTTGGAAAACACTTAGCAAATTTTACAGCTGCCTCATGACAGTAGAAATCTCAGGAGAGAATAGACAGCAGGAAAGCCACTTGCCCATCTCAGGGTGAACAGCCCTTTAAGGATGCAAGGTGCAAAGCTGATGGGGTGCAAGAGGTAAAGTTTATTCATCTTTAAACAAGCTTCGTTAAATTCAGCATACTTTGCCAAAATGTCAATCAGCATATTTCTTAGTGAGGCAAATGAATCTTGTATAAATTTTAATCAGGATGACATAACTAGCTCAGACATTGTAATGTAATTTTTTTAGAACATTGTTCTTACAAAAGCTGTGTGGTTGAGGGACTTTTAATATTTTCCTGTACTGCTAAGTGTCTGCACAGAATGTTAAAGTAGATCTTAGCCTTCATGTTCTTTATTACAAATAAAGGAAAATTTTAAAAGTTATAGATGCAAATGATTTTAGGGAAAATAACTCAGCTTTGGAAAGAATGATATAGAACGTCTGCTGCAGATTCACATAAAAATGTCTTTGGAGTGTTAAAAAAAATCCTTAATTTTTTTGTTATAAACAGAAATAAAGAAACAAAGAAAAGCTTATTTTCCATTCAGCAGCTTCCCCAGAATGTTGAGCAACAGTGTTGAACCTTAAAAGGGTTTATGATAAGGCCTCACCACGAGTCCACTACAGAATCACACTGCAGTTGAAAAACACTTTATGACCCCTCCACCGCTGTTTCTGAAAGATGCCAATGAAATCTGCATGACAGCAAGTGAAATACCCTCTGAGTTCTGATGTAGATGACGGGAGGAAGCTCCATGTTTATGATGCATGTGTCCATGTACTAATGGAAGGGACAGAGTGATTGCTCCCCATTTCAATTTATCTCTAACTAGGTTTTACAATTTGTTGTGTCACTGGAAGGCCGCACAATGGTCCATCCTTTTCTCATAAGGCTAACTGTGTCAGCAGAAGTATCTCTGAAACTGGATACTATCGTAGATGAGAAAGCAGGCACTACTTCTCTTCTGACCTACTAGTTTTCTGCATCCTTGGGACACTGAGCACTTCTGATTCATGAGTGGGTATATTCCCCTGGGGTATCTATTAATTTACTTCATGTAGATTTATGATGTGTAACGTCACTCTATTGCAGTGCTACTGGGACTCTAGAGATATGTGACACTGAGCATTGCCACAGGTTTCGAGCACTGGTATTAGTCAAGTGCACAGCTCTATTTTGTCTAACCCTGCTTTTACTCCAGAACTGCCTCCATCCCTCCCCCAGAGCTTTCCTCAAGAGCTTTTGTGATCCAGGAACAGAGGAAGCAGGTGGAAAAGGACTGGAATCTGTCCTTTCCTTTCCTGCAGTGCTGCTCGTCTCTCAGGCTAGTAGGCGAGGACTGCCCATGCTGAGATGCTGTGCATGTGAGAAACGAACACCAACACGTCCATGAAGTGAAGACATCAAACATGGGAAGGAGCATCTCCTGCAGTGATGAAAGTCAGAGAGGGAGAGGAGTCACTTTCCCTGAGTTTTCCAGAAAAAAAAGGTTACTTAAAGGTACTTTTCAAAAAGCCTGTCCTGTCCTGGCATGATTGCCTGAGGGACAGATTCCAGCCTCCTACAATGAAACTCTCAAAAGGAGGAGGTCAATAAGTTGGAGGTCAAACCCACACTCACTTGAATCCCCCAATAATTTTTTTCTTGAAGTTTTGAGGTGTTTTTTTCACTGTTATAATTTGTTGCACGTATCAAACCTATGAAAGATTCATATAGTACTTACTGTACATTACTAATATAAATATAGTAAAAGAACATGTAAACCAAATTTTTTAAAGTTTATTTCTCTCTGGACACACCAGCATTCTCCAATACTGGCATCCTTCTGAGATTGCTTATAGAGAAGAACAAACAGAATATTTAAACAATTGTTGTTGAAGCCCTTCGTCATATTGTCAGAGGACTGATTCCCGGAGAATGTTGAATCCCCTCTTTCCAAAATTGTTCAATGTCTTCAGTCTAGTAAATCAGGCTTTCAAAAAAAATTGAAGATCTTAATTATTAGCATCTTGATATAAAAAAAACATTATAAGGTAAAATTACTTCAGTCTTGTCTGCGACATGTCATGGTCAGGCAGAGTCATTGTTCAGATGATTTTGTTAAACCACTTCAAACTGGGAAATAATGTTCTCGGTGGAATATTGCGAAGGATATAAATCATGTTCTGATTTGAACTATTTTTTAACTTACAACAGAAAGTCTATTAAAATTACTAACACTAAGATCAGGTTTAAAAATAACAATAAATTATGCTATGGTCTAGTTGATAATATCTCTGTGAAATGTCATTCCTGCAAACCTGAAAATGTGTAAGGTGAGAGAAGTATTCTCACATCAATTACTTGTATTCATGGTGTTAACTCCCAGTGCATGAACTGAGAATCTACACTGAATAGAATAATTATACACAGATCAGGAAATCCAGGTATGAAACAATTTTACTGTGTTTTTAAAAAAGCTATCAACTTCATCTGTGTGATGGAAATAGTTCTTCCTTCTCTCATCTTCTATTCTACTTTTTTTAAATTTCTATATACAATAAAAAAACCCCAACAAAAATCTGTTTATAGTTTTTAAAGCAAACTAGAATAGTTTTATTCCCTTTTTACCTACTGTCAAAATAAAAAAGTGCCTAGAAACATGATAGGCTACTCCAAGGGTAAGCTTATCAGTAGGAGACCTGGACACAGGTTGTTTCTGAGTTTTTGTCATACTGGTGTTAGTCTTAAGTTCCAACATCAGAAATTCAGAGAACGTTTATTTCCTGTGCTGCTTGCTTGCCTATGTTTATCCTGTTATTGACAGAAAATTGACAATCTGAGATTAAAAAGAGCACAAGATTTCTTGTGAAGATAAGTATAGTTGGAGATGGATGTCTACAGGTTTCAGTGAACTGGTATGGGCTGAAAGATAATGTCATTTACTGCATCACTGCCCTTTTCACTATACATGTTCTTAAATCTCATATCCAAGTGTCTGTCAGTAGTGTATTTACTGAAATAGCTGACGTTTTTCACATTTTCAATGCATTCTTACTCTGAACCCCACTCCAGAGAGAGAACAGTTCATTACACAAAGTGTTTTGTTCTGTTACAAGTTTCTTTGCTGTGGTCTGGTTTTTTTAACCTGCCTTTCAATGTACCTTTTAGAAAAGTAACCCTGAGATGGAATGCAGTGCTGTGATCAGGGCCATGTCTCCAACTCAGACTGTGTCCCAGGAAAGGTCTGCTTTTCACAGAAATGGTTTCTGTCTTTTGCTATTTGCTATCCACTAGTTCTTCCCAATAAATAAACAATCATGGTTAAACTACTTTCTCTATAATTTGTAATAATTACCAACCCACAGTTATATGAGGTTAAATACTCGCTGCACAAAATCAGTGGGAAAATTCTTAATGGAAGAATGTGTATTAATGGCAAAGTACATTTTGCAGAATAAATGAAAATTATTCTCTAAGAGGTCTCATTTTGAAAGCTTGACAGTTGCTGATTTGCATAAAATCTAAACCTTGCTATGTCCTGTTTGAGGTAATTGTCAAAACTATAAAAATTTGTCAGTTAAAATTGATCTTTAATGGCAAAAACAGTATACAATGTGTTTTAAAAAGATTCCTTTTTCCATTCTTGGAAATAACAAAATCTCATGTGACAAATTTTCTTCCTTCAGATAACTGGAAAGCATACTCTGTAATGAATAATTCAGTTGGTACATCTATAAGTTTTTCTTTGTTTAGAATATACATAAATGTCAGGGATTGGAAGGGACCTCGAAAGATCATCCAGTCCAATCCCCCTGCCGGAGCAGGAACACCCAGATCAGATCCCACAGGAACGCATCCAGGCGGGCTTTGAATGTCTCCAGAGAAGGAGACTCCACCACCTCTCTGGGCAGCCTGTTCCAGTGCTCTGTCACCCTCACTGGAAAGAAGTTTTTTCTCATATTCAAGTGGAACCTCCTATGTTCCAGCTTGAACCCATTGCCCCTTGTCCTATCACTGGATGTCACAGAGAAGAGCCTGGCTCCATCCTCCTGACACTCACCCTTCACATATTTATAAACATTCATTAGGTCATTAATTAGATTAGAAATAATTATATATATGAAATATAATTAGTAACCTTTACCTTAATGTAAATAATTGTTTATATTTTATCTTTTTTCACTGTGGCCCTAATTTCAGTAAACTCTGTGAAAGTGGTACTACCTTGAAGTATATGAATGCTCCTATTGAAGACAGACATTTACAATTAAGCAGATACATTAGTATTACTTGTCTGTTCCACTACAGCTTCACAAAGTCCAAAGCTGTTTCTGAAATTGCTTTTTAATCACCATAGTATACAGAAGCTCCTTCACTGCAGTGTTACTGAGAGCTGTGAAAGGCAGCCTTCCATCCACCTGAATATCCATTATTTCCCCATAATATCTTAGCCCTTAGTCTTAAAGTTTGTCACTGCCACATGTTTATCACTATCACACTGCACAAATGGCTCCTGTGTCCTTTATTCAAATGCCAAGCTTTACAAATATTCATTACTTTCATTCCTTTCAAATATTGGAGAAAAAGTAAACCTACAAAGCACAATATACATTACAGTGTACAACATAATGCCATTCCAACCTGTGAAAAGCACATTGCTGATCTCTCTGGGTGTGAATTAGTCTTCCTGACTTAATTAATGTACCTCTCTATTATGCTGATTGTTCATGAGATGGAAAAAAAACATGAAAGAGGACAATGATAAAAAAAAAATCTCAGTGATGTCAGTGGGATTCTTCTTTCAGCCAATAACACCAATAGCTAGCTCAGTAGCCAGCAAGTTCAGAAGCACAAGTTCTGTTCACAGCATTGTAATCAACCTGCCCAACAATGTAAAGAAAATCCTATCAGCTCTCAGTTGTTTATTTCTATGTGATGACTTTGCCATTTATTTTCTGTAAAGTACTTTCATAAATGCAAGCTACTGTAAAAACCAGATGTTGCTAGAATTTTTTTGGGAGCCGCATATAATTATCTTCAATAGAACAAATGTGGGAAAATACAGGAGTTATGGACTTTTCTTTTTCATGCATAATTGCTGACAATAGGGTGCAAGTCATCCATCATACTAAGCTATGACTATTCAATTAACTTAATATGATGTTAATGCAATATGGGGGAGGTAGCACTCATTCATCATATTGTATTATAGCAGTAATGCATTAGTATTGTATTAGACTGATGTAATAAAGTTCTTAATAGAAAGCAATAAAGCTATTATCAGAAAACTGTCATTAATACCTTGGATTTTTAAAGGCCATTTCTGTTGTACTTGTAAATCTTTCACTTGCCAAGATGCAATAAGGAAGATCCTCTGAGACTGCAGAACCACTGGAGTATGTGACATTATGAATGTGCTATTTTTGGCTTTGCGATGGTGGAGCACATCTTATAGTATCTAATAAATCTATGCTGGGAGTTAAAAAGCATATTTTTTCTGCTGAACAGTAGGCTCTAATATAGTAGAGATATATAAAAGGTCATGACAAGTTCTAAATATTTTTTTCTTTCTCTATGGCACCAAGACCAATTCCTTTTGCTCCCTATAAGGAAAAAAAGAAGATTTTCTTTCCTTTTCAATTATTATTTAATGTATAAGACATACTAGAGTAAACAAAAATCTTTGCATGATCTGTGGCTTCATTCTAAAAAGAAACAGCCCACGTTAGTATTTGCATGTGCTTCGTGTTTGTTAAATGAACTTGGCTTAAACAAATTCGGTTTATATTCAGGGGACCAAACCCAACTGATTGCTTTCATTATCAAAATACTCTGTAAGGGTGGAACTTCAAATCATTTTTCATTTGTCTTCAGAAAGACATAGATTATCCTCATCTTCATGGTTGTGTTTTTATGGTTTTTTGTTGGGGTTTTTTCCCCATCCCAGCTGAAAGAGATTTATAGTGCAACATAAGCTTGTGCAGATAAGATATTTTTGTCAGACCATATTGTTTTTGTCCGAAAACCTAAATTTCTGACATGACTGTATTAAACTTCTGTAATTTAGTCTCACATGGCAGTATGTAACATGCAAAATTTATAATAATTTTATCAAGAGTATGAATACTGGGCTGTTATGTTAAGAACGTGCACAACAGTATTCAACTATGTATTTCAATTTCAGCTAATGCAACAACAATCACTTTAAAAATGCATGAAATGCAGTGTTCCAGATATAGCAACTGCCTCTGCACGGTGTTGAACCAGGGCTGATTGAATGCCAATTAAAAAAGGGAATATTTTTACAGTGCTGGGCAATTCCTATCTTTGCCTCCCAGACCAGATTTTCTTTTGTCACAGTGATGGTACCGTGATGTTGTGCTTGCACACCTCCCTAGGTTCCTGTGTCTAGATAGCACTGCTGTGCAAAATGATCTTCTTTCAATTTCAATTTGTAAGAAGCTTCACACAATGGAATAGGGCCACTACTTACATCCTGTTCCTGGGTTATTGTAACTATATGTAAAGCTGAATGCCCAGGCTCCCCATGGTACAGAGTGCCACTGTCTGTGTCCTCCACAGCTCATTCCTTTTCCTGGCTCCAAAGGAATTTCTGTTATAAGTCTCTGGTTCCAATTTTCCAAGTAAGTAATAATTACTTCAAATCACACAAATTGTTACAATTACAAAAGTATGATGGCAAAAAAAAATAAAATTTCAGAACAAAACAAAGATGTGGAAGTCTTCTTTGAGCTATTTTACTACCATCTCCCCCTCCAAGAAAAGAAAAGAAAGAAAAGGAAAGGAAAGAAAAAAAAAGAAAAAGAAAGAAAAAGAAAGAAAAAGAAAGAAAAAGAAAGAAAAAGAAAGAAAAAGAAAGAAAAAGAAAGAAAAAGAAAGAAAAAGAAAGAAAAAGAAAGAAAAAGAAAGAAAAGAAAAGAAAAAGAAAACAGCCTCAAATAACAAATAAACAAAAACTTTCTAAAGAAATCTGGCAAATGCAGAGATCAGGTAAATGAATAAAATTGCAGTTTACTTCTTTAAGGAACTCTTTCTAACATTACATAATGCTCATATTCCATTTCTTCTCAATCTTTTTCTCCCTAGAAATGTAACAAAATATATCACACCTGAATCACATTTCTAGCATACAAAATACAAATTCTAGAGTTTGCATAAATCTGTCTAAAGGCTAAACTTGTGATATTGAGCTGATAAGTCCTGTAGAGAAAAAATGTATTTGCATTGTGTCAGAGGATATTTTCTAAATGTATCTATCATGAAAACAGAGAATTGGATAAATATGCAAGACAACAGTATTCAGCAGAATCCTTTGTCTATTTTCTTCTCTGGTTGCTAAAGCTCACTTAACTGGAATACCAAATATGTGCTCATGCTTTTTTATTATGTGAGGTGTGTTTATGAAAGCAGTTCTGCAGAAATGCCCTAGCTGCATGAAGCAGAAACCAGATTCAGTGAATGCAGTAGTACCTCCTGCTTTCTGCACTGTGAAAGTAACAGCATCATGTTTCCCCGTTTGCCTTTCCATGGAGCAATAAAAGTGGAACATTGTAAATAATCTGTTTATTGTCTGCTGAATCTGTTGAATAAAGCAATTGATAAATGCACAAAGATATCTCAAAATATTTAATCTAAGATCCTGATTTGAAGGTCTTCACTGTCAGCAGCATATGTGTGCATTTGCTTATGTTTGCATTCACACATATATTTTACATTTGGAAAATTATTGCACTGAAATCTTTTGGAGTGAGGCCAAAGGAAAAAACCTAGCATCCTTGGCCTTGATTCAGGAATGCATTTAGGTTCGTATCTGTTCATGGAGGGGACTCAAGCATTCACTTAACCTTAAAGAAGTACCTCAGCCTTTCCTAAATAGGTTTGGGATTTGAGTCAAGATTAAATGTTATCTGGAATCAGAGCCAAATATATCATTCTGTACTATCCTAACTTGTTTGATGGTGGTCGGTTGAAATAGGAGAAAATTAAAATAAATAAATGAACAAATAAATAATAATTTCAAGACCTATAGGCTTTGATTTACTTCTAAAGATTGTGCCACTCAGTGCTGGCAACTACTAACAATGAGGAAGAATCTTAGGTTTGGTTTATTCTTTGATGGCTAAAAATAACAGGCAAATTCGTATATAATGAAATTTCATCAAAACAAAGATTTATTTTCTTTTTATACTCCTCCTTATATGTTCTATGTATGTTCATGGTAAAATAGCAATACTCTAACATAATGTGATGTTCTTCCAAAAGCACAGGCTTCACTGAAAACCATCCTTTTTGTGAAACAAAACTGTATCTACTTAACTTTCTGACATTTCACAATTCACAACTTTTAGCTTCTTTATGTGCATACATTGTGTCTAGTGATAAACTAATGGTAGCTCAGGTGCTATTTTTCTTTTCTTGCATCTTAATTGCATTGCTTTAAACAGAGTCTCTCCTCTTCGACATAGCATTCTGTAACAGCTGCAGAGGTGCCTTTTCAATTAATCATTCATCTTATTTCCTCCTATTCGGTGCTGCTGGAGCTCAAGCCAAATACTGTGCTGTTTGGCAGAATAGACTTTAATATGTTTTGGATCAGTCCTAAAATAATCCTACTATTTCAGGCATTACTGTCTCACAGACTTGTCATTGTTTTCAGAGATATGTCATGGTTTAGATTATATATTGGTATTTTTCTGAATCTGAGTAGCAGAGGAAATTTGCAAATACCACTCCCTGCCTCAGACTCAGAATATTACTAATGTAAACCAATCTGTTTCATAATATGAAAAACCTAAGCATTGTTGTTTAAAAAAATCTCGCACATAAAAATCACTAAATCCATGCTTATGTTGTATAAACCTGAAATAAACCAACTAAGTAAATTATTTATCTTGCTATTAGATGCAAATCTCCCACCTCCAGTCTAGTTTCTCTCATGTTTTACCTTCTTAGATCTCTTTATTTTTTTTCCCAGTCTACCAGTCCCTTTCCTCAGTTGCCCTTTTATTTTTCACCTTTACAATTTGCTCTCTACCTTGAACAATATTCCTTTTAGAGACCTTGATTTAGGAATCTTTCCCAACTCGGGGTCTGATCAAAAAGCACATTGAAGTCAGCTGTAATAATCTTTGGACTGACTCTAGTCAGGTAATATAGAACAGGGTTAAAGATTAATACAAATGAACACTTCTGCCCAACCTCCATTACATGTGTTGAAAAAAAAAATGCAACTTTAAGGAAGTATAATTGTTCCCAAATTAGGGCTGAACTGGCAAAGATGTTTTCTCTCAAAACATAGTGCTTATTTATTTATATATCTACTCATTTCTAGAAAGTCAAAGTCTTTTTTCTTATTTCAGAAGTGAAACACTATGACCTTTCCACCGGAATTTGATTTGTATTTTTAAGTTGAAACATATTTTTAAAAGGTAAAGAACATAAAAGGAACCTTGAAAATCAACAAATTTTTTTTCTTAAAATAAATTTGTTTGAGTCATTTCCAGCTAAATTTTTCTGGTTTTACAGTTGTAGTCCAGAATACATTTGTGACTCACTAAACAGGGACTAATGAGTCAAGCTTCGTATACTGTACAAATCTATTTTTGCTTTTTTCCTTGCTTGCCTTCGCTGTCTGTTACTACTCATTTCATGGCTCTCCCATTATCCTCCCTCATCATTTAATTTGAAATCATAGCAGGTTATAGTATATAATGTGTATGTGCTCTAAACTATGTATGCTTGTTCTATTTTACTTTCTTAAAGTGTTTATCCACAAAAGTCTGGATCTCTTTCTATTACTTAAGATGCATATGCCTATGAAAGACTAGCAAAATATTCTGAATATGAATATGAATACATATTCTTTATGTATTACACTATTAACACATGTTAAAAAAATTATTCCTATGAACTCCCCAAATCCTATCCCATGTGCAACCACACATGTTGTTTCTTCTCAGTTCTACTCAGCTGAAACTAAGCTTAAGCTTCAGCAGATATTTTTGTCCTTAGGTTTTTTTTCTAAAGAGTCTTAAAACTGTTTCCATCGCGTTCTTGAACAAAATGGATTAAAGTTAACTTTTTTCCTGCCATTTCAGGATTTTACCCATGAAACCAATGAACTGGTCTTTCTGTTGTCATGGTCTGAGACCACGCAGACTGTCGACAGTTTTGAGGGGTTGTTGCAGCAGTGGGACTCTGGTTTGTGCTTCTTTTTGTGCCCCTTTTGAGATTTTTGTCTGTGAGCTCTGTATAACTAACTGCGACCTCACGTAGAAGACATTCCCCAATTGTTAAATACACCGATCCTTCGCATGAATGCAGTACAAGTTGTACAGTGCCAAACAGAATCTGACAAATACGGCTACAACAAATGGCATTTGAACAATGGAGTCTTCAAATATTTGACTGTTTCATGTTCTAGATCTAGATCTGTCTGGACAATTTGTAAGTATGTATTGAGGAGTCTGTATGGGCAGCGTATGCATGTAGACTTCTGCTGGAGTGTGTACTGAACATCAGCGTTACTGCCAAAAGTACTCTGTGCAGTTCTGTTTATTGAAGCTGTATGCAGGCAGCAACAAGAACAGACTTCTTAAATTTATGATAGTTGGTATAAACAGGACTACCTCGGTCTTTTATTATGGAAATTCCTCATTGTAGAGTTTTGTGTTCCCTCCTAAATTTATTCTATGAAACATCATTCCATAGAAATATTAGTCACTTACTATATGTATATGCACTTTGCCTTTTCAATACACAGCCTTGCTGCCCATCTCAGTCTATTCTAAGTGAAAGAAAGGTTAAAGTGGAGAAAAAGCACCTGCAGAACTTTCACTGCTTTTCTCTGCATGTATGTACATTATATACAAGTATGCGCTGCTTTTGGATGGTGTAGAGTGAATTTCTTCATAGTAGCTCATATGGTGATGTGTTTTAGATCTGTGACCAAAACAGATCTCAAAACCACTAGTTTTCTTACTTTTGCCCTTCCAGTTCTCTTCCCTATCCCACTGCAGGAGAAGTGAGTGTTGTTCAAACAAAAAGACATGTAAACCTTTGAAATTTCTTTGAAACAACAAGTAACGACGGCTCTATATTGCAAATAAATGAAATACATAACCGTTGCATATAGAAGATATAAGTAATGCACACCTCTCTCTCTCTTTCTCTCAGCTACATCTGTCTATTTGTCCATCACCTGCCTATCAGTCCATCCATCCATGCATCCAAGGTATTTATTATATCGGATCATGTGTCTGGTGTTTTGATTTTTTCCTTCTGTCAGTAGAAACAGGTCAACAAATAATTGCTATTAATAATACGTGTATCTAAGTTATTGAAGAAGTCTTGTCCAAACAGAAAGTAATGAGTTTTTTAATTTTTGTTAGTTTTACTTTGTTGTTGTTGTTAAGGATTTGTCTTATTGCTTATCCAGACTTTATGTGCTCTTTGAGGATACACATCCTTTTCAGCTTCATGATATACTTGACAATGCAGAGCCCCTGTAACAGTTAATGGTTTCTAAATCAACAGAAAGTTTAAGGTTTTTTCCAGTGTTTATGCCTGGGAATAAACAACTAGGTTAGTATAGGCTTTTTACTAAAATACTAGCACAATATCAAGTATTTCCTATGGCTTTGAACATTTCTGTGATTTCATGCCATACTTTACAAAAAAAACCCAACAAAAACCAACAAACAACAAACCTCCTATAAACTCTACTCTGCTGGTATCTTTACAGACAGACCATGGTAAACATTTTTTAAAGTGTCTGATAAATAGATATGTACAAACAAATTATAACCAATTCTGTAGCAGTGTGCCAGAGCCCAAACTGAAGTCCTGGACTGAAAGTTTTCCACTGATCTCTGGGAAGAAATTCATCACCTTTAAGTTACCTCTTTCAACTCCATTTTATGAAAAAGTCACAAAGTCCTGGGTTCTGCTCCCCTCCAAATCACTCTGACAGAAGGAGAGAAGTGGTCCCTAGATTTCTTGTAGTTGTAAGGCAATGTAAGTTAAGTACAGTGTGCTGCAATATATCATCATTTCTGCTAGCAGAGCACAGCATTTCCATCATAATTCCATGCTTCAGCTAATTTGAAGTGCCACTGATATTACTTTTGATCAAGTGGGATGAAGTCATAGTTAGTACAAAACTTGACAGCATAGCTTAATTACACTTTTCAAAACATTTAACACATCCTTTGTGAGACTCTACTTTGTGACAAACGTGTTCCCCCAAACTAACCATATAAGCTTACATTAAAAATTAAAAACCCTAAACTAGTCTGAAAATACACAGAAGTGAAATTGTTACAGAACAGCCTCTACCCAGGCTAGTGTCGTGACATAAATTTAAATGCACAATTAATAGCTTTATTTGCATTAACATCCTTCTTGTGAGACCTGAAGACTCTTGGTTTCATGTTGTTAGTGGTTTTTTTGTATTTAGTTAAGTGATCAAGTGAATGACTTTTAATTTGGTGCAGCTGCAGTAGAGTACATAGCCAAGACCTCTGATCAGTTAATGCTGCCTTTTATCCTTTATCATTTTCTTTTACGAGCTAAGGGATTGTTCATTCAAATTCCTCTAATCGTCATAATATCTTGGCCATTATTACAAATCCTAGCTTTTCAGATAGCATCTAATTTCTTATGAATCTCATGGGTACTGAAAGAATCTTGTTAAATGAAAATGGAGGCATCACTTTTTGCTTGTGATTTCATTTGTAACTCAGCACTCTCTGTACCAAAATATAGAGGTGATTAGCTGCAGATTAAGCCTGCATACTCTAGTGATAGGCTTTTTATTTTTGCAGATATGTGCCGTATAGTAATGCCCATAACAGGACATGACAGGCAGCATGATATTACTTATTAAATAAACCTTTCTTCCTGGCAAAGATGCTCAGGAAATAAAAAATTATATTACGACACAGCAGTTAGTGTTATAAACAACCTTCTTTATTATTTTATTATACTCACTATACAGAATGTTTGGTAATAATTTTTAGTAATTTTAACTTAGCAATTCCATTTAATACCTTTTCCTCATTAACCCAATTAACTGATATCCTGACATTATCCAGAAGGAAAGCCACACTAGATCTACTGCAGATACAACTTTTTGTGACCACAGAGCAATTTGTAGGAGTTCAATACTAAAAAGAAGCTCTCCCTTACATATTTGCTTTGCAATACAGAAAGTTAATGGAGGTGGTGTGATTTTTTTTTCCTTTGCTTTTAATAGTAGCTGTATTTTTGTTGTGTGTGGGTAGGGGCTAATTTTATGAAGACTGTTAAAGACAGAGGTATGATACAATGGCTAGTGCATTAGATAGGCCATAAGTCAACTGTATCCGATTTTCTGTTTTGAAACTCTCTGTACCTCCATTGTCTCTGCAAGACTTTCAGATTTTGTCTACACAGTCTTGGGAATTGAATCCCATCCATTCCTTGTGTGAAAACCGTGGCCATTGGTGACTGCACTTCCAAACTTGAAGCACTACCAAAGGCATCCAGTTGAACTGCCAGGCCCAAGGACATTGCTGCAGCAGTTCAAATACTCTGAGGTTATGCCCATGTGAAGTGGGCTGTCCTGTGCTCCCACACTCAGAGCTTCCCAGTCTGTATACGGCTATGCAGAACAGCCCCTGTCTTAGAATTATTACAGACTGTCCTGCTCTAAAAGACCAGACATACGGCTGCACCGCCTTTAACGGTGCCACCCCGTGAGTCAGTCCTCAGGCACTGTTGTCTGATGGAAAGGTAAAGGGGAAGCGGAAGGGTGGAGGTGCAGGGAGGGCTGGTACTGGTGACTGAGCCGTCATCCTGGTGATGGGGAAACCCAGCGACCTGTGAGAAAACAAAACACCTAGGTGCTGGGAATAAGGTGCTTCTACCCAGGTGATCAATTTTCCTACTTGCTTGTAAATCCCTCCTGCTCCTTACAGCCATTTTTCAGTCTCACAGGTCATCACTAGTGGTCAGGCGGAATTCTCCAAATATGCAGCTAGTCAGGGATCCGAATGGACAGCAGGCCAGTACAACAGTGTCACAGGCTGTCCATAACACCCATGTGACAGGGTTGGAGAGCTGCTGGCAGTGTCATGGGACAGGATAAGTTAAATGCACATGGGCATCACGGTATTATACAGGACTGGGGTAAAACAGAGGTTCGTGTTTCCCTACTGGGAGGGAGGAGTGCTGCCATTCGGGGAACCTTCCCTGAGCTCCCTTCCATTTTCAGTTAAGAGATCTTTTCTACAAAGCATGGCCTTAAAATGAGGAAAGATCCAGTACAGCAGCATAAATGCGATAAGGTGAGGTGAGGTGAGGTGAGGTGAGGTGAGGTGAGGTGAGGTGAGGTGAGGTAAGGTAAGGTAAGGTAAGTATCTATCTTCTCATATCCTTTGATACTGTCAGTGTGGGAAACAAAATTTTTTTTCTATTTTGTACATAAAAATAAAGGGCCAGTGTTCCCATTTGAAGTATTTTTTTTTCAGGTTGCAAGCAAAACCATTATATTTACTGTATTATAAACATATAAATAAATACTGGTCTCCTTTTTACAAAACGTCTCTTATTGAAATTATTTCAACCTGATGAGAAAAGTCAATGTTTTAGGCACTTGAAGGACTAGAGAATGTCTTGTCTTACACCTGGCAAAAGAGGAGAAAGCACAACCTGTTTTATGAGAAGAGATTGAAGAAACACACCTTGTAGAGCAAAACCAAAATCAAACCAACCAACCAGCCAAAAACCCTACAAACAGCACATTGACGCATCAGGAGAAGTAAAAAACAGAGAAGAGAGCATTTTGAGCTAAAAGACAATGTTGGCGTAAGAACAAATGAGCACAAGCTGGCCATTAACAATTTAGGCTGGACTTCAGACAAAAATTTCCAACCACTTGAATGGTAAAATATCTAGAAGAGACTTCCACGGGAACAGTGGGAACTACACAGTAAAATAATTTAAAATTAAGCTTGGATTAAATTATAGGGCCACTTATTTCACCACGGGATGGAACCTGAACAACGAGCATGTCTGTTTTTATGTGACTAAAAGATACAACCCTGAGAAGTGTAGTTAGATAATGAAGTGATCCTAGTGGATGATAAAGCATTTTAATAGTGATTTTTTTAGGGGTAATACTAACTATTGGCTTACTCTATTTTTCTTCATGGGCCAGGAACTTCTAAAATTTAAGTTTTATTCAGCTTCAGGTTTTTATAGAATTAGAGAATAGAAAAGATGAGATATGCATCATAGAAAATGTGTGATTGCTAACCCTTCTGATTTCATAGACATTTAAAATCCTTGCTATTAGACATGCAATTTCCTGCGATAGCTGTCTCACTCTTTAGAAATGGAGATTATCTTTCTTTGTCCACTTCTGCTGTCCTCACCTCCTGACCTGAACACTCCAAGATCCTTGAGTTTTCCTTTTAAGTTAGGTGCAATGATTCAGTTTCTACAGACTATTTTAAAATATGTCAACCCAGTTTTCAGTTTTGCAGGCATACTTTTGTGCCTACAGGTAAATCCAACAACACGGAGTTGCACAAATTGCAGCATGCAGATATTTATTTGCATAAGTTGAAGTCTTAATTGACTGCCACTACAAAACTGCACCTAAAATGACTCTTACAAAAATGTTGAATCATTAAGGTTGTAAAAGACCTCAAGGATCATCAAATTCAACCATCAACCCACACCCCTTAACTCACTAAACCATGTCCCTAAGCACCACNCCAGCCTAAACCTCCCCTGGTGCAACTTGAGGCCATTTTCTCTTGTCCTATCCCTTGTTACTTTAGAGGCCAGCACCCACCTCACTACAACCTTCTTATAGTTAGTTGTAGAGAGTGACAAGGTCTCCCCTCAGCTTTCTCTTCTCTAGACTAAACAACCCCTGTTCCCTCAGCCGGTCCTTGTAAGACCTGTGCTCCAGACCCTTCACCAGCTTTGTTGCCCTTCTCTGGACCTTCTCCAGCACCTCAATGTTCTTCTTGTGGTGAGGGGCACTTTATAATTTTTTTTTTTAAATTTCCTTTGAGAGATTACATTCAGTCACTCCAGAAAGCTATTGAGTACTGACATGAACTCACAAGCCAAGTGACAAAAAGCAAAAGCCAGCAAAAGATCTACCAGGCATACTTAACTTTCAGGATGGACTTTGAAAACTCATCACAACGATGCCAGTTTTCTCCATGTTCTCTTAACCAGTTCTCGTGTCTACTTCTAATTACACCTCAGCTGAACACTGGTTCATGGTAGTTTCAGGGGACATGTACTTGCTTATGCTGCACTATTTCTTCTTTTAAGGCTAGAACAGACAAAGATGTCAGGTTCTCGATATTATGGGTTTTTTTAAAAGATCTTTAATTTAAAAAACATATTATAATGGAGATCTGTTACCAACAGACTGGAGACAGGCAGAGTTACTGAATGCCTTCTTTGTCTCTGTCTATACTTCCGGAGGCTGTCCTGAGGAGCCCCGTACCCCTGTAGGCCCAGAGGAAGTCAGGACAAAGGAGGAGTTTGCTCTGGTAGATGAAGACTGGGTTAAGGAGCGGTTAAGTAATCTGGACACCCATAAATCCATGGGTCCTGATGGGATGCACCCGCGGGTTCTGAGGGAGATGGTGGACGTCATTGCTAGACCACTCTCCATCATCTTTGGCAAGTCGTGGGAAACAGGGGAGGTGCCTGAGGACTG
>VZTO01005439.1:7697-66612 GCA_013400615.1 Syrrhaptes paradoxus | reverse complement strand
ATGAGAAAAAACTTCTTTCCAGTGAGGGTGACAGAGCACTGGAACAGGCTGCCCAGAGAGGTGGTGGAGTCTCCTTCTCTGGAGACATTCAAAGCCCGCCTGGATGCGTTCCTGTGGGATCTGATCTGGGTGTTCCTGCTCCGGCAGGGGGATTGGACTGGATGATCTTTCGAGGTCCCTTCCAATCCCTAACATTCTGTGTGTGATTCTGTGTGTGAGATCTTCTTACCCCATAAGGTAGTGAAAAATACGGCATCTGGTATATGCACCTGTCACTACACATCGGTGGAATTATCCAGTTTTGTAGTGGGTTTCACAGTTGTCTCCTAAAATAACAAAATAATGTTCCTGACAAATGTGTTTGCTTCCTGAAATGCTTGGCGTATAAGCCAACATTTCACAGTCAAATACAGTCAAATACAGATTATCTAATTAGATAAGAGACAATTGCAGTGATTAGCAAAGTTACCAAGAAGCTTCAGGGTACAACTGAAGTCAATAGAAGAACTGCTGTTAAATTCTTAATGGTCTGATAAAATCAAGCACTTCCAATCTGGTTTGTAACAGTGAATCACAGAATCATAAAATCATAGAATGCTTTGGGTTAGAAAGGACCTTAAAGATAATTGAGGTCCAACCCCCCTGCCATGGGCAGGGACACCCTCCACTAGCCCAGGTTGCTCAAAGCCTCATCCAGCCTGGCTTTGAACCCCTCCAGGGATGGGGCATCCACAGCTTCCCTGGGCAACCTGTTCCAGTGCCTCACCACTGTGGAAAATTTCTTCCTAATGTCTAGTCTAAATTTACCCTCTTTCAGCTTATACCCGTTACCCCTTGTCCTCTCACTACACTCCCTGATGCAGAGTGCCTCCCCATCTCTCCTGTAGCCCCTTCAGGTACTGGAAGGCTGCTATTAAGTCTCCTCGGAGCCTTCTCTTCTCCAGGCTGAACAACCCCAACTCTTTCAGCCTGTCCTCATAGGGGAGGTGCTCCAGCCCTCTGATTAATTTTGTGGCTCTCCTCTGGACTCTCTCCAACAGGTCCAGGTCTTTTTTATGTTGGGGGCCCCACATCTGAACACAGTACTCCAGGTGGGGTCTCACGAGAGCAGAGTAGAGGGGGAGAATCACCTCCCTTGACCTGCTGCTAATGCTTCTCTTGATGCAGCCCAGGACACGGTTGGCTTTCTGGGCTGCAAGCGCACACTGCCGGCTCATGTTGAGCTTCTCATCCACCAATACCCCCAAGTCCTTCTCCTCAGAGCTGCTCTCCATCCATTCTCTGCCCAGCCTGTATTTGTGCTTGGGATTGCCTCGACCCACGTGCAGGACCTTGCACTTGGCCTTGTTAAATTTCATGAGGTTTGCATTGGTCCACCTCCCTAGCCTGTCAAGGTCCCTCCAGCGTGTCCACCACACCACACAGCTTGCTGTCATCGGCAGGTAGATGATGTCTGTTGCCCTTCCTCTATCCACCAGCGCCGTGGCTCTGTCGTACCTATTCAATGAAAACCCTCTGTGCTGTGCCATCTCTCTGAAGAACACAATATAACCAGGCATTGAAAGACCTACAGCTGTATATTCAACCAAACATACACATGCAAGTATGAAGAAGCATGTAACAAGGTCAACAGATTCAGTGAGTAAAGCACTGGATTTGAACTCCCAAGGCACAGTGTTAGTCCCAAGTGCTTTTGTTTCTCTTCAACTCCAGAAGTATTCAGGTTGCAAGCTCTTTGTAGAGTGTATCATTTTGTTTATTTCTGTTGTCATACAAATTACAAACTGTAGAAAAACAAATATTAATCACTGTATAAAACCCAGAAGAGACCAAGAGATGCTAGCAATTTGTGGTAAGATGAGCAATAAGCAAGCTTCAAAAAAGAAGGGGGCCTGACTGAAAGAAGTATTCTTTGTTCCAGCAAAAAAATTAAGAATTTAGACTAAAACAGATTTCATTCAGGAACTTAGTGGGCCATTGAACTTCACAGATGAAGTCTCCTACCTGTTGGCATCCAAGCCATAGCAGCAGAAATTGGCTGTTTGTAAGAATCAATCACTATTTTTTCCCCCACAGAGGAGGAGAAGATGAAAGCATCCTAGAAGAGAGAAAGAAGGTTCAAGAGCTAGGTACACTATTTGCCTGTCAGCTGTCGCAGCATTAAATGCCAAGTGATATTCTGCAAACAAGCTAACTGACATAAGTTACGTCAACACTATGTCAAGGAAGGCTGTGTGGCACTCTTCTTTGCCACTACTGGGCCACTCCTGAGCTAGCTTAGCTCATAGGTGAGCACATGAACACAGGAAGAGAAGCTTTTTAAAAGCCTGGGACACAATTTGACTGAAATCTTTTTTATTCAATAACGACACAATTTAAGCTGCAAGAGAAGTAGTTTACTTTTTCTAAGGGTGTTTTTTTTCATAAATCTTATCCTATTTTCTTTCTTGAGTGTATCTAATAATTTGAAGACTAGGTTACGCAAAAGGTGTAATAACTTAACACACTTTGCCTACCTATTAGTATTTCAGATTAAATAGATGTAGGAAAAGGTTTACTTAATATATTCTAGGCACATCATTCTAGAAACCCACATATGAGCTAATGAACATTCATGACACATTTCTTCTCAAAAATATTTCCTTTTTTATGTTGTTTAATATCAGTCAGTAAAAACTATCCTTAAATTTATACTTCATATATATAACAAATAAATAATATTAGTGTTTTATAATGTAGTTTTTATAGTTACAATAACTGCTTTATTCATTCATAGCTCCTCCATTCATAACTTATGTAGCCACCGTAACTTAGAGTATACAGCTTCATCTGTAGCTATCAATCTTTTCTGGGGTTTTGTTGTTTGTCATTTTATGAGATGTTACTCTAGAGATGCTGTGTCTGAATTTCAGAAAATGCTTTTTTTTCTAAGATTCTATTTAAGCTTTTTCACTCATTTTTTTTAGACACGAAGTTAGTCTATCACACGAAGAATATTTATGAATAACCTAATAATATTTAGTGAGACACCTTTGAGATTTTTTTTGTAATTTTAACTTCATAACACAACACACTTTTCACCTGTCTTCTTTACTCCTCCAGATTTCTATAGATTATTCTCGTGTGTACATGAAGAAATAAATTTACAATTCAAAATTATTATATGTTGAGAAATACTTCCTTAGGAAAAAATATACCTTCTTGGATCACTATCAGTGCTATTCATTGTCACAATTATCCCCCTCTGGTTACCACTAAAGAATGAGACTCCTACTACCATGTGCTAGCCTTGTGTAGTATCAACATTTTTGCAGAGTAAAGGTTCTGACCTTCCTATTTTTGGCATATAAGTGCATGATATATAATTGTCTTTTACACAGATAATTTGATTCACAGAGACTGATTCTCACATACACTGGGATCATATTACTGTGTTTTAGCAATGTGAAAGGTCGTTAGAGTGAAAACACTTGATATCCACCCTCTAAGACCCTTTACACTCCAAGATCAATGTCAATGATGGAAGTGTAAATGCAGAAATCCAGTTTTAAAGCCATGGTTCTAAAATAAACCCACCATATTCTGTTGAAGTTATTCCTTTTCAGGCAATGTAGAGTGAAACCAAGAAGGCAAATTCTGCAGAAACGTGAAGGCTAATTAAATGAGAGACTTTCTATTTGAATAAAGAAAGAATAAAAAACACCTCATATTTAAGTTAGTAAGGTGCAAAAGAAATAAGATAACAAAAAGAAAAACAGGTTTTTATTTACTTTTTAAAATCTGATAAATTTTATAGGTAAGCATGGCATTGTCAGAAATGTGAATCATCTGCAGTTGGCATAAAACGATAAAAGTCGAGGGAGATAACTTTATGCCTTGGGATATAAATGATAACAACAACCACAGGAGGAAACATCCTTTCCAGATACAATTCTGATGAAGTAGGTGCAATGTGGTTATCATTATGAGACATGTTATGAGCTGCTGGACATCTGTAAGGACACCGTTATATACACATACTATTTAGAAAACTGACAAAAATAAAATTTTTCAAGAGCTAGAACCGTAAATGTTTAGTTGAAACCAATTTTTTTTTCTTGCACTGCTTTGTCCATACAGGTTATAATTTATGATCAGAGAGACACCAGAACGTTGAATGCCCTGAATGCTGGTCTTTTACGTGCACTGAAGGGGGATGTATCTGCTCCGACCGAAGAGGAGAAATAACTCATCAGGAACAAGTGCTGCCCAAAACAACCTGATTGTTCTGTTCTTCCTAACCCGATATTGCAAGACATGTAGTGTTCAGATTGGAAAATATTATCATTAGTTCTCAGATCTTAGTCCAGACCTCAGACCTCCATCTTCTTGTGTGAATATTCAAGGAACTGTCCTTAAGGATCTACTAAAAAATAAGAGCAAAAATTTGGTTGTATTCGTTTTCTCTCTTTTCCCCTCACTCCTCCAGCATACCACTTGGGCTCTGTTTGAGCCCCTGGGCCCATGGGCAGGGAACACTTCTCAGAGAGCCCTGGATCAGGCTGGTCAGGGCAATGGAGGCTTGTCAGTGCCCTCAGGGCCCTGAGACTTGGCTTTATGGTCAAATAAATCAACTCTCACAGAAGATATGTAGGATTGTCTTTGCTTATTTACCTGAGGCAACATTGACACAATCCCTGAGACAAAGACAGTTTTAGGCTGTAATACTGTGAAATCTAGCTCATTTTTAATAAAATTTGTGGAAAAGAGCTCAAATAGATGGATCTGTGGTTTTCCATTAGCTTAGGACTGCCCTTGACAGGCAGCACCATGAAACCATAACAGTGCTATAGATAAATACATGTATACATATGCATGTGCATACACGCATGCATAAGCACACAGAAACACACATAGAATTTATAAAAATATTTCTAAGGCCATTTTCTTCCAAGATACAAGCTGGTGGGTTAGGTACCTAATGTTTCAACCTCATGTAACAGTAGGGAATGCAAAATAGGACACACTCTTTTTGTTCCCTTTTCACGGAAGCTGATAATTAGCCGTTCTTTAGTTCAGTGAGACCAAAACTTCTGCACCAACAAAAACCACATTTGTTGTCAAGTTTCTAAGAAGGTAACTATAAATGTTTCAGTGGACCAGTACAGAAAACATCTAACGGCTTTTCAGTCTATTGCGGGTTAAAAAGCAGTAATCTGAGAGGTGTGAATTAGTTAAAATTCTTTTAATTTGTTTGATAACTGAACTGTATAGACATGATTTTGCTGTTAGTTTCATAAATTGATATAGTCTCTCATGCATTTTGGCTGAGTGACTTCTCACTGTGCTTCATTTACAACCACACAGCCTCTAGAGTTTGCAGAAATCAGATGCTCATGCTTCTATTCATTATGTGTTGCCTGTAATTAACTTTTATTATCAAAACCTGTCAGACTCATCACCATCTTCTCAAACCAAAAATTATATTTGACACCTGTAAACCAAAATTAATCCTTAAAGTGATTTGTATTAATCTGACATAGGACCAAATACCCAACAGGTTTGAGTCATTATAAAGCTGTTGATTTCAGCAAAAGGAGGGCAGTTTACATCAGCCAAGAATCCAGTCGAGATAGCCTGACTGCACTATTTTGGAAAAAAACTTGACTGATTTGAAACGTGTCAGACCTTTATGAGTTTTTATTTTGCAACATATATTTTATGTACATTCTGCAATTAAAATATATGTGCAGTTTCTTCTCTTCTTCTAATACATTTTTTCACTGACTAACTTTTAATATCTTAGACAAAAAGCAGACTTTAAATTCAGTAGTTTGTATTAAAGTGGAAGTCTGCAGATTCAAGCCTTCCAGCTCCAGGAATTAGCTATTTGTTACCTGTAGCCACTCATGCTTGCAGTTGTAGGTGTGCCTGGTTCAAGTTGTGACACTTGAAAAGCCTAACTGTCCTGGATGGAGCGCTGTTCACTGGGGATCTCTGTGATGGAAAACTTCTCTAGCCTGATATACAGCTGTGATCATGTCTGCCTGTTGTTTTTTTTTGCTCCTGTGACCTTAAAATGCCTCTTCTATGTCCTAGAGAAACGGAGCAGTAACATTCTCTGCTTGTACTCTGATATCTGGTGCACAAGGAAGACTGGTGACAAAGTGACTTTCAGGGTTTTTTTGCTTTCTGTATTAGGGCTTTTTTGGAGGGAAACAGGTTTGCACCTTCTTCCAAAAGTGTTTCCTACCCACTTTGACAGTACCAGTAAGTGTTAATAAAATGTACTTACTATGATCAGCCTGTTTTATTTCCCTTACATTACTAGGTAGCAAAAAGATTTTTTTAATGAAAGGTGTGTAAAAAATTCCTTTTAAAATTTTTTTTATTCCCAGGCAATTAGGGCAATGGTGACATGAAACTCCAGTAATCTCTCTTTATCAAAACTAGCTGATCAACAATTATAGGATTGTCACTGCTTTAGAGCATTTCCAAGAGATTTGTGTAACTTTGTTGTTGAATTCTCTCTTGCTCTACTGGGGCATGATGAAATAAACATTCTGGATTACAAAAAATGAATGTCAGGTATTATAAGCAAGGAGAAGAAAAGATCCATTAGAAAGAGTGAAATGTAGAGGATGCCACACACAGATAAGTTCCAGAAGCAAGGAAATGTTTCAAAACCTTGCTTAATTCAAAAAATCCCTCCGCAATATTTTATAGAAACTTGTATGCTGAGGGAATCCTCTTGATTTGGGGCTTCTGCTTATTTGTTACTCTTTGAAAGGTACTTACAATAGGTTTGGGGGTCTTAAAGAGACAGAAAAACACCTTTCCTCTTATGGACATGTAAACCATTAAGGTCAGCATGGTATGCAATATTGAGAAGAGTTTTGCAGAGGGCATTTATTGAGGTTTACTTTTATAAAAGAAGAACAATAATGTTATGAAACAAACTCTTCAAATAATTACTGTCCTTCAGAAGCACCAAAGTTACAATTATTTTTAACATGATATTTAGTCATAGAATCATAGAATAGTTTGGATTGGAAGGGACCTTAGAGATCATCAAGTTCCAACCCCCCTGCCATGGGCAGGGACACCCTCCACTAGCCCAGGTTGCTCAAAGCCTCATCCAGCCTGGCCTTGAACCCCTCCAGGGATGGGGCATCCACAGCTTCTCTGGGCAACCTGTTCCAGTGTCTCACCACCCTCACAGTAAAGAATTTCTAACTTAATTCCTTCCTTTCTTCTCTTCTTTAAGAAATATACCTTTTTTTTTCTTGTGGGGATTATGATTATGTCCTCCCAAGAATAACATTAAGAGAGAGGTTTTTTACAGAATGTTGAGTTGGTTTAAATGACATAATACTTGCCTAGCAAAGGAAAGCAACTTGAATTTTTCTGTTAACTGTTTTTTTTTATAACATGCATCAAAACCCCAGTTGAAACAAAACAAAACAAAACAAAACAAACTTGTTACAGACAGTATTCCAAGCCCTTTGTTTTAGTGAGGTCATTATTTTAAATGGAACAGAGAGTTCTTCAAAGTGCATGGAATCAGCTATACAACTATTTTTTTTTTCAATACAAACACCTCTCCAGGGTAGACAATGACAGATTCTGAAAGCTTGTTTACCACAGGAATAAGTCTGTTAATTAGGCACTTCACTGAGACACTGATGTTTCAAAAATACATAGGATTTCTGTAGAATAGACAATTATGATAATTTAAATATAAAAATATATAAATTGACAAGTATCTTTTAAGTTTATTGGTTGTGTTGTTGGTTTTATTTGTTTTTTTTGTGTTTTTTTCCTGATTGATTTGTAATTACAGACATGAATACTTCAGGTTCTGCTGGTTCCTTTCCACACTAAAATATGTCTCACCAGCCACCATGTAAGCAAATTTCCAGACAAAAGGGAATCTCTGAGTAAATACACACTGAAAATGTGTCATGCTTCACACATCATTATTTAGTATGTATATTTCTAGAGAGATTGCTTTCCCACAGCAACTAGTCCGCTCAGAAGCCTTCTGCATTTATGCTTCTGCATTCTCTATGTCTACTTATACACTTTTTTCCTGGCTGTATCACTGAAGGGTTAAAGTATTCTGTATCCTCCCCTTCCTCTGTATCTCACTGAAGCATCTGTGATAGTTGCAGTTACCCCGTAAGTGAAATGGCAAGCAGACTCCTCTGAGAGTGGCTTACCACTCCGAAAGCAGCTGCTAGGGGAACACACAGACACAGGGCACTTTATACAGCTTTTCCCAGAGTCTCAGAATATTTTCGGTATGATAGCCTCTTTTCCAGGTGGCTTGAGGACTGAAAGTCCCAAGGGCAGCTCCAATAACCATGCTTATGAGCTGATAGACCTATTCATTGTACTATTAGCAGAAG
The DNA here is from genome assembly GCA_013400615.1 of Syrrhaptes paradoxus. Lineage (NCBI taxonomy): Eukaryota > Metazoa > Chordata > Aves > Pterocliformes > Pteroclidae > Syrrhaptes > Syrrhaptes paradoxus. The sequence continues at coordinate 58,222 of VZTO01005439.1, read as the reverse complement.
CATTCATTTCCTTAACCAAGTGTTAGAAACGATAACAAATCTGTCTGAGGCTACATCTGATAGTGATTTGTGAAACTTCTCCTTTCAGACGTATGAATCTAAACTACATCTGAAGAAGGAAGAAGTAAAACCACTTTTACTTAGTAAAATATAAACCTTTCACTCTAAATGTTGTCCTGCTTCTTGACAAAAAGTGATTCAGAATGCACGCACACACTCATGTCCATATATAAAATTGTATCTCACAAGAACTGACAAAGACTTTGTTCTGTCTGTTTTGAGAGAGAATAATTGTGCATAACAGCATTAAATAAGTCGTCTTCATTCTGGAAAGATAACTACTCCATTCCTACACCTGAAGCAGAATATCAGCTATGGACTCCAGGGGGGTGTTGTTTGCTTCTTTTCATCTTCAGCAGATGAATCTTGCCTATGGTGCTTTATTCATAACTCAAGGGAATATAATATGCTACTATAAAATAAAAGATATCTACAATGAAAATACAGTTATAGATTATTGCACAGAACTGTGATGGTCTTCAGAGGGCTTTATAGAATAGAATCTTCAGATTCCATCTTTTTTTCTGCAATGAAAAGCAAACTCATAAGAAGACTTTTAGTTGACTGATAAAAGAATCAATCATATTTGGAAAGTTTATATATGAGTTGTTTTGTCTTTCTTTTTTGTCTTTTGTTCCTTTATGCTTCTGAGAGATATATACCCAGTTTTGAATAGTGTAGCTGGGAGTGGAAAGATATAAGGCAGAATTACAAGACCGGAAAAAATTGATCAGATTTCAAATTCAGATCTAATTTCCTGTTCTAATACAGAACAATTGGTCCTAAAACCCATATTACAGGTGAAATCTCATTATCATTTCATTTAGTGTTACTGCAGCCATTTCCCTGTTGTTGACTACTGTACTCCACATGCTCATCTCTGCACAGCAAGCACAGACCTTCACGGAGGGGTTTTTATTGGTGGTGGTGTTTTTTTCAGTCAGGTCCTGCTTTTTTTTGAGGGGTGGATGAGTAGTTTAATATGCAATACCTCAAATTTATAAATCTGAGATATACTTTGCTTTGTATGTTGTTCCGCTTTTCTTTTGAGGTTTGAAGGAAATCATGAAAGACTATCACTATGGTCTTGGTTAACTTGGTGAACTTGCTTCAGTCATCTTCACAGCCCCTCTGCCCCCCAGGAAGGGCTGTGCACCGTGTATTGTACGTCTTCTGTCCACGCAGTTGCTCCCAGCAACAGGGAGCATCCAAAGCGACAAGGCCTGGTAACAAAAAGTAAAGACTTTTAAAGCTGTGGAACTTGTAGCAAGCCCTAAAGCAAGCTTTTTTTTTTTTGTTTTAATTTGAGCTCTTCATTTTTTCCTTAATAACTTTTATTTAGCAAGAGAAAGAGAATGGCATCAGCAAGAAATGCTGATAACATAGTTGTGAATAATAATGCTTGCACTTGGTACAATTTATATTACTGTTGAAGGTTTTGGCAAAGTCACATATACCACTCAAAGTCAGACATGGTGAAAGAATAATTTGCTCACAGAGTAAGACTATAATGAGACCTCCAAAATTGTCTTGCTGAGAGGTCTCTGTGAAAGAGATGCACAGGGAATATTTTGATCCATCCTTGGAAAGATCCAGGGATCCAAACGCCCTTAAAATGGCTGGTTTCAAATATTTCTGCTCTCTTTTTCCCACAGAGTCTAACCAAAATTTAATTGCTTTGCTTAGGATAGGTAAGGTCAAGGGATATACCACTAAAGCACTACGCTTTAGGATGGTACGGTTTTCAACATCTGTTACAATAATCAAGGCCATCTCTTCGACAAGACAGGAGTGGCAGCAGTCAATAAAAAGGCAAGACAGGCTGTTTGCTTGCTGCCTATAACTTCCTCGCCCTAGCCACTGCAGTTCCTCATCCTGTCCAGCTTGAAACAGCAGCAGCTACAGCGTCTCCTTCACCTGTGCCATTCTGGAATGCCAGATACCATTTAGGCTAATGCATAACATGAGCTGCTGAAATAGCCATTCCCTTATTTCTCGTAATTTGAGGAGTTGGGGGAAAGGCAGTTAGGATGGATAAATGAAATTTCCTTGCATTCATATGTGAGATTTCCGGAAAGGTGGGGAGAGGAGATGTAAAAAGACCAGAAACTTGGGACTGGATCTAAATTAAAAAAAAAAAAAAGCCAAAATAAGCATATACATTTACATTTCTCTTTAAAAGCAATAAGACAAAGTGAAACTCCAGAAAGGACAATGTCTGTATTCATATCTGTACGTAAATACACGAATACACATACATATACATAAATATTTATAACAAATCAGCAGTTATTTTTTTATATAGTAAGTTTCTTTGCTTAGGCATTGTCCCTGGCATGCTTGAACTCCACAGTTAATGTCTTGGTTTTGTCTGGGACAGAATTAACTTTCTTCCTAGTAGCTAATAAGAGGCTGTGTTTTGGATTTGTGCTGAGCAGAAGGCTGATACCATACTGATGTTTAGAGTTGTTGCCAGGACAGTCAAGGACTTTTCAACATCTCTGCTGTGCCAGTGTCTGCAGGTGCAGGAGAAGCTGGGAGGGAGCACAGCCCCCATTACTAGACTAGGATTAGACCTTAGGTTTGTGATTGAAACCAAAATTGGCCAATTGTATATTCCACATCATGCACGTCATGCCCAAAAGACCCAGATGAGGGTCTTCTCCAGAAGTACTCTCTCTCTGGGTTTTTTCTCTTTCTCTGGGCTGCCCCTTTCTCAGGGTTGTCTCAGTTTCTTGGATGCTTGGGCTCTTATGTCTTTTCTGGGATTGTGATTTTGGGACTCTCCTTGCTCCAGGATCATTAACTGGGAACTGGTTGAGCTTTGGTCATCGGGTGGTGAGCAGTTTCACTGTGTATCACTCATTTGTATATCTGTATATATTACTTTCATCATTATTATTTTCGTTATTTTTTCAATTTTATTGTTGTTTAGTTATTAAATTGTTCTTTTCTCAACCCACAAGTCTCTTTTCCCTTTGCCCTTTTAATTCTCTCCCCCTTCCCTGGGAGGGAGAAGGGTGAGCGAGTGGCATTCTAGAGTTTTGCTGCAAGTCAGGGTCAAAACCAGGACAATATATTCCACAGAGCTAACTCATAACTTCTTTAACTTTGCTTATGTCCAGTAGAGCTTACAGGAAAAAAGACACAGACCTTAATATTTTTGAGGCAGAACATGCTTTGCTTTCTGTTCTTGCATAGTTTGACAAATACAAATTGTGTTAACACAGTTTTCATTTTATGAATAATAAAATGATACCTAAAATCCTCTGGAAGAAGTTTATTTTTTAAATAAAATTGACTAAGAATACATTGATGGCATCAATTATCAACATTAACAATACTTGTTGTTCTTGGAGTATACTGAATAATGAGAGTGAGAGGATTTCTTTTTTTCTGAAGTCATAACCGATAAAAAATTTCTAAAGACAAGTGAATAATGCGGATTTTTAAACACCCTTTCACACTAACACAAGACAGTTTTTCAAGACTAGTTAATCATAAAAAGCATAACAGCAGTTGCCATTATGACAACAGAACATCTATATGATAATTATTGACTTTTTCAAACCTATTAGATTGTTAGCAAGAAAAGTGTAAAGTAAAACTAAGGAACATAAACCTCTTATTTTCCCAAAGTGTTACTTAGAGATGCATTTATTTAGACAGACATTATTGAAGTGTCTGTCCTCACATCAAAAACTGGCAAGGTAAGAGGAAGACCCTGCAAAAAATCTCCATGTAGCCACCATTATTGTCACACTGTCACTGAGCAAATCAGCTGTGCTGTTCAAACGTTTGGCCCTGCAGCACAGCCGCAGTCTAGAGGTTTGGGAGCTTGTCTAGCATTCATCATGCCAGGCAGCAGTACTGGTAAAGCTCAGTCACACACTCCTACAAAAAAGACCAAGTAGATATCTATCAAATAGATATTATTTGATCTGCATAAAACCAAGACATTTGCAAAACTGCTCCTAAAACCACACTTTTATGTTTTAAAAAAGTATGAGCTGGAGCTCAAGAATGGCTAGATGCATACTTCAGGCCCAGCTGAAAGTTCACTCGAAACTCATAGAGTTTGTTATAGTATAAACTTGCACAAAAGATGCAAGTCCAAACATTTATGGTTTTAGTATCAATATTGCAGATTAAAAAGACTTTTAATAAGAACCATGAAATTACAGTTCTGTACCACCATAATGTTTTACAAATGCTAAGAAATTTGTCATCATTTTCCCCCCACAGCCTTGAAGAATAGTTGACATGACGATTCACAGGCCATCAGAAAGTTTAAATGCTATTTGAATTAAAAATTACTTAAGAATGACTGATCTATGCAAGGCAATTATTAAAAATATCTGGACCCCCATGTCCAGAGTTGCTACCCTCACCACCCAGCATAAGAGAGAGAAACTGGAGAGAGCTCAGTGCACAGCCACTAGGATGTTCAGAGTTGGAGAAAATTACATGCAAGGAGAGGATGAAGGAGCTGCATTTGCTGAGTTTTGAGGAACACATGTTGAGGAGGAACTTCGTGTTGCCTTCAGCTGGCTGATGGGTGTCTACAGAGAAGACAGACGCTATTCCCAAGCTGCACAGTGAAAGGATTAAAAGTAGCTGCTGCCTTTTGTGGCAAGGGAAGTTCTGACCTGACATAAGGAAAAAATTCTTCACCCATGAGGGTAGTTAAACACTGGGCAGGTGTCCAGAGCAGCTCGGAAAGCTTCATCATTATGGATATTCAAAACGCAACTGGACAAGACTCTAGTTAGCCCTGTTTCAAGAAATATATTTTGACCACCTGACCACCCAAAGTATTTTCTAGTCTAAATTATTCTACATACCTACATAAAAATAAAAGCTAAACATAAGATATAATCCAAGGGGAGGAAAAAAAAAGCCACTGTTTGTAATTGGCATGCTTTAAATAAGTGACAAGAAATCTTATTTATTTTTTACTCCACATAGGATTAAAACTATCTGTAAACAAACTGTCACTGGATCTTATTTAACTTACTGCTTATAGTTCTTAACTAGCCATCAGCAACTCTTCAAATTTAATTAGTTCCCTTATTCTCCTCATGAAATCAAATTGCAGTTTTAATAAAATAGTTTTTATTATTCTAAACAATGTTTTCCTTTATTCTGAAATTCTAATATGTGGGAAGTTTCCATTCTGACAGGTCCCAGCAAGAATTGCATGAGACTAAAGTTTAAATTGCCTATTTTTACTGACTCACCAGATCCACGCAGGACTCTGTCTGTAGCCAAAGGACAAACCTTATCAATTAGACACCTGTAGCAAGGTTGTATTAAATACTGTCAGGGAATGGGTGTTCACTAATTGTTACAGACGAATCATGAATGATCAGCTAGAAAATATCAGATTTCCGCACAGATGTAGTTAAATTAAGTGATTGTTGTGTTTAGTCCCTACTTATTTCTTAGTCAAGTAGCTGTAATCTTGTGGGCCCAAAGCAGTATGAAAGCAAGGTAAGAGTGTGGCTATGCGTCATGTAGAGTTTTTCCGTGGAGTATTTAAGTTGGGAACTATGAACCCGTTGGCATGTACTAGACTGCATTAAGCATTTGCTTGTGTTTGCAGGCTTTGGTTTTTATTTTTGTATCTCTAGGAGGCTCTTACAGTATGGAGACTGCAGACCTGGTGTGGAGGCATCTGCATGAGTTTCCCTTAAATCCCCAAATCTGACAGAGAGACATCTGTGGTGTCAGTGACACCTGCCCCAAATAACCAGCACGGGAGCCCTTCCCCAGTCAGCAGCCGGGTGGTGTACTGGTGTTAGCACCCACAGTCTCTGGTGGCTGGAAAGGTGGTGGCTATGCAGTGAAGTGACGGGTCAGTCAACATGTGAAGGTGCCAATCTGTGACTGTGTGTGTTGTCACTGTGAGTGTTAGGCTAGATACTGATTGCATACAGCTAAAACATTACTAATATAACTAAAATTATGGTGTAATACTGTTTTTACATGGGAAAGGAACAGTAGAACTCAATATTCCTCACGCTGGTCCTCATCCGATTCAAATGGCATTTTCTGTGCAAATTGGTCTTTTGATTTCAGAGTTGCAATTGTCTTGCAACAAGCAGGTATCACGGGTAGGGAGCTTACCAGATGACTTAATGAGTCCACGTAGCACTGTGCAGCTTGAGTCTCAAAAGCAGGAAAAATGCATTAATTTGGCACAACACCAGAGTGAGGGCAGTTTCAGACAGCTCCTCATATTAAAGCTTTTTAACCAGTTTCAGGCTGACTAGCTACTGCAACTACTGACAACCTGGGAGTCTACAGGATCACTTCACTAACCTGCAGTGCACAGATACTTTACGACGTAAAAAGACCTCAACAAAACACATACCTAAATCTAATTTTTTTTTCAGGAGCATTTCCCTCCTCAAAATGGGCATGTTTGCACCAAATTACACATAATTCTTTCCCTGCCTTGCTTTAGAATTTCCTATTCCTAAAAAAATTTTCCTGAGCAAGATGGGTTGCTGCCAAACTCTCACACCATGAGCGCATTGAACAGCAAATTCCTCTGTGTAAAGCCAGAATGAACAGGTTAACGTAGATGACTTAAATGAAGACATTGTAGGAATTTGGCTTAGATCCAGGGCAAAGCTGAAGGACTGCGGAGTGACTTAGTTGGTCTGATTTCTTATTATGTTTATACATTTATTGGGTTTTTTTCCAGATTGCTCTTAGCTTTGTTTGTTTATATAAATAAATCCTCTTATTTGTACATGAGATTTTATTTCACTGGTTCAGTATGCCACAAGTCAATGTGAAAGCCAGGTCCGCATGAAGCACTTGGTGAGGAACGTTTTCTAAGCAGTTAGTTTATTCACACATGTGAATAATAGATACATATCAAAAGCCAATGTATTGACATGTTGTGGTTATGAGTATTGTGCAAAATACTCATACAGAGCAACAGAACAAGAAAATACGAAAATATATTTAAAGTACTTGCATATGTCTGACAAAGAACAGGATTTAGTGGCTTTTTCCCATTTAGAAATATAGATATTTTCACATATCAGTTTGTGAACTCGTGTGGTAGCCCTGTATACTGACAGTATTTTCTGTTGGTACGTTCAGGTTTTATACGCCCATGAGCACAGGAAAGGAAAGATATTTTTTGCTGCATGAGTGCAGCATATGCCTATGGCAACTGACCTAATCTGTTAGTGAGAACAGATGCTTTGTATGCTGTATTCTCCAAACTCACTAGGGCTGGCAATGTCAGAAGGGTACAAACACAAAGAAGGAGGTTGAGGTGTTTAGCATAATACAAGATAAAATTTCAAAGAGTAAGAATAATAAATACATTAGAGATATAGCTTGGATATTAGCAAAAATGTCTAGGCATAGAATTTTCACCTACAGTAAGTTTTGGAAACAATATTGCGTGGAAAATTTCAACAACAGATAAAGGCATCTTGATAAATGTGCTACTGTAGGAAAACGTTGTTTGCAGGAAAAAATCATTTGGTCATTTCCATCACTGATTTTCACTTTCCTAAACATTAAGATCTATCATAATATTTTCTGCAAACTGTGGAAACAATAGGCTACAGAAAATTAAAATTTTTCAGACATACTTTGACACATGCTTTCCAAACCGGTGAAAAAAACTGTGGGAGATGGAATGAAACTTGACAGTTGCAGTGTAACAGTCAAGATCTAACAAAAAACCCACAGAATACACTAATGACTGTGAACCGGACTCCTCAAAGCAGCTTCAGCCAGTCTGCACAGATAACAGAGAAGGTACCCCCCAGTGATGACACTGTGATTAATTTATTAAGCATCTAGTAGTTACCACCATCACCTGCAATAGTGGAATCAAAACATCTAGGCTGACACAAGTTTGTACCCATCTCCCTTTATAAACAGCAGCCAAAAGAGCTATAAAGAGCTGTCAACGTGAATCTTATTCGTCTGTCCAACAGCTAGCACTTTTCATGTCACTGAATATCTATATGGGCAGGTTCTGCTCCTATGAAGCATTTAAAATAAAGATGTTGTCATTCTGACACTTTAAATCAAAACATACCTGTTATTTATACCAAGTGCCCTAGTGCTTGTGTATGTATGTGTATTTAGCCTTATATAAAGGAAAAAAAAAAAGGCATACTTTCTACTTGACTCAGCTTTCCCTGAGTTTCTTTAACTGAATAGATTCTTAACATCTCCCTGTCCGACTCTGTGGGCCAGTTTCACTCCACAGGAAAAATTTATGACTTACAAATCCAGGAAAACTGAGATTTAAAGAAACGTTTATGAACTGTTAATTAATGCCTTCTGTGAGTACCTGCCATAGTAGTGGGGTGGAAAGAGGCAGGAGAAAGGAATTATAGCCTTATTTTGGTCATTCACATATTAAAGAAATGGACAGCAGGAAGTCCAAGGTCTCTAGTTGTCTTTAGCAACGGACCAATTTTGTTTCCACTGAAATCAATACAAATGGAAGTAAAAGGATAGAAGACCATGGAGACTCATTTCAATTGTGGAAAACTGTAAATTTACTTTCTGAAGCCTATTTATTTATTTTCCATAAAACAATTAATATATTCAGGAGCCCCACATACCCCATACCTGATAAATTCTTAACAATATCACATTCGCAATAGAGTATGAGGATTTGAACATATGGATTGTTACACTCTCTTTTATGCAGTGCAAGGGAGTCAATGAGCAACTTCTTCCTCTGCCTTTCCCTTAGCTGGTTGGTCTGACGATGAGCATGGGATCAGGGTTGCACTTACACAACTTTGAACAGCCTTATGCTTACACCTTCTGATTCCATGTACCTCAGGTATCATGCTACAGAGGGACTTACGTTCAATGAGAAATGTAGAAAAAACTCTTATTTCTTCTCTGAGGAGTCTCTGACGGTAGCACTCCCCTTTTTGTGGCAGTCCTCTAGTGCTTATGCACAGTAGTCCATCTTCAATACTCGGCTGGACTACTGAAGAAACTAAGATAGACTTTTTTAAGTAAGGGTGCACAGTCCTGAACTCAGTGAGTTTATTATTAAATATGTATTTGAACCAGACTCTGTTCATCCAAACGTGCAGATGTGTGTGCACAGGCAGCTTCAGTGAGGCAAACAGCTAAAGCACCGGTGTGACACAGGGTTTGGATAACACTTCGAATGCACTGTGATGTAGGCAGGGAGGATCTTTTTGCCTATGTGCTGTGAAGGTGCATAAAACGAAGTTTAGGGGTGCAAGGGGAGTTATTTTAGTTTCAAAGTGTGGCTGAGGGTTTTGCAGGGTACGTAAAAATAGTTGAAAAATGTGCTTTAGTGTTTCTGTACATGAATGGTTTATCTAATTACTGAAGATCTTATAAAACTGCATGTAAGTATACACTGTGGGAGAAAAATATGGGCAGAGTTTCAAAGAGGAAAGGTAAGGGGAAATCAACAAAGCAGTGCTATATTCTTAAGGCAAGATTTTTTGCTAGTGATGTGACTATAAAATCAGGCTTTGGTGTGAATGCTCAGAATCCTTTTAATGAGCCTACAGGAGCGTTCTCTTCCAAACTGTACTGTGACAGTGCTGTTGTGTAATCTTGTCAACACAAGATCCAAACAAATACAACCTTGAAAAAAAGGGTGACTGTGAAGTGTAAGTTCTATCCGAGGTTAATCAAAGCTATTTTTAAAACATAATCCACTACAAATACTTCAAGAGAGACAAATTGGGTTATCAGATTCACATGGAGCATGTACTGTTACCGGAATTGTTGGATAACTGAAACAAAAATTAAATCACAATATTTACCTGCCACCATAGTCAGAAAGGAACATCCTTACATAGTGTTGTTCAGCATGGCCACATTTGTGTGGCTGTATCTGCATCGCTAAAGGATTTTATGATTTTTCTTGTTTTGAAACATGAAATACAGGATGTTCTTTTATATTGTGCAAGTACTTAATTACTGGGCATAGAACTCTATTATCTTTTCAGTAAATTTAATTGAAATTTTTCTCCATACTAACACTAACATTTTAAAGGGAATTTTAAGATAAGCTGCAGTCAACACTGATTCAGCTAGTTAGAGCTCCAGTGATATTAGTGTATCAGGGACCAACAGTTAAACCCTGGGCTCTAAGCAGCTGCATGTCACAAGAACTGTGTAGATGGAAGATGCAAGAACAATATTTTTCCCTCTGATAACAAGGAGAAAGGCCTGATGATTTAATACCTCAAGCTTTTCCTTGCAGAATATTTTTTTCCCCAGGTTACTGTAAGGAGAAGAGTGATCACTTGCGGTTGCTATTGCAGTGTAAAAATTAAGATCAAGTTCAAAGCAGCGTTTAAACCTTTTTAGAGCTTGATTTGGTCCTTTGAATGCAGTGCAGCTAATAATTTTCTTAAAGGTAGACACATACCTTAAATGCCTTAATACAATGGGAAATTAATTACAATTAATTCAAAGATTATTAGTAAAATAAATTGAATAGAATTACTTGCACAAGCACAGGTGCTAGTAAGAGGAGGACCAGTCGTGTCTACTGCTCTTAACAGCACATGGTAGAACAGCCAGCTGCATCTCATCCGTGAAACCCAGGAGCAGAGGAGAGGCCTGGTTTCCCCGTTACTTGTTCCTGCATTAATATTTTCAGCAGATATATAATAAAGGTGTCAACCCAGTGTGACTAACACTCAAGGCACAAAGGGTAACAGTTTTGAAGAGAGATGGAATAATCTGGAAGTGTCTGTGATAAAACAACCAGATGATGGCAAACAAAGACATGAGATGTCACCGGTGGAAGTGGGAAGTGATCCTAGTTTTCAGTAAGGGTGCTGGACCGCTGCTGAATTGTGGGGGAATTTTCAGATAGGATAAATATGTGAGTATGATGTAAATTAATATAGAATATCAGAAAACCCTAAGTAGAATGCTACTGTTAGCACTGTGGATGACTACAAAGGCAAAAATATTGTATTACTACACCTCCTTTAATTATTTCCCGCCAAAAATTATTTTCAGTCTGAAAGAAACACACAGAGTTTAAAATTTTAATAGAAACTGTGAAATCCACTTCCCACTAACTTCACAGTTGTCTTCTGACAGATGGATTTCTCACTGTTACTGCACACATTGACAAGTGAGAATGTTGTCATTTTTGAAAATGCTGATGTGGGCCCTCCTACTTATCCTTCAACCTGTGTGTGAAGTCGCTTTTCCTGCATCTTTAAAATTGATTTCTTCCTTATTATGGCAGTGAAAAAGACAATATCCATGAAATATACAGTACAGTAAAAGTAATGTTTAGCATTCCTATGGAAATGTTCTCAATTTCCGTGGTTTTCCTCGCCTATATGAGAGTGAAATAATGGACAATAACTTATTTTGAGAGGAAAAAAGGCCTGGAATGGCAATCAAGCCACTTAGCAAACTGGTATTCAGGGCATTCAGCAGCCATGTGGAAGTCCTCAGTTCAGTTTGTTTGTTTGTTCTGCAGACACCTTCTGAATAGGACAGCACAGGGTATTAAACATCTGCCCTCTGCTTTCCAGATACAACCCTAAAGTATTGCTCTGTGGACCGTTAGAAGTAGTGTCAAAATCTGGCATGTGTTCAATGAGGATCATTAAGAGAGACTTTTAAAGCTCTCAGAGACTAAGGAATGACTGAAAAAGGGCAGAGCAGTGACCTGTACCATCAGCCTGTTATCTTCCTAGCGAATATCCATGGTCCAAAACGTACTTCATAAAGAAACTTATTTCATTAAAATGTTTCTAACTCCAGCATTTTGTATGGACCTCAACCTCATTTCAGCTTTGTTTTTAAAAACCTACTAACAATTATATTAGACATATTTCTGAAATGAGAACAGAAGTTTGGAGATATTTTAAACACAATATTGCATATCCATGATGAGCTGCACAAGCCAGTACCAGAATAGTTCTCAGTACAGTAAATTTTTTGAGGAAAAAAATGTTCATTACTGTAATTCAGTCAGACTAACCCCTGCTTGGAGGATTGACAACACCCACAGGAAAAAAATCATTGGAATGTACAGCATGTCTCATTGCCAACATGTACCTCGTAAAGGTGCAAAGACACCATTCTTAAAACGTAGAAGAAGAGCATAAACTAATTAAGGCAAGAACGCCTGCATGTGAGGACTAATGGATTTGATAATAAGGACCAATGTGAATTTATGTGATAGCCAGGGAAACAGGTTGCTTTGTCAATATGTAAGTTCTAATTTACGTTGTTAACTTTTTAATAATGTAGGCTGTGATTTCTATTACTAGCTTTTTAATAATACACTGCTGACAAATCAATCCACAATTTGTGTCTCTATGGGTGCTTGCAAGGGACCAAACTCATAAGTACAGATTCCATTTAAGTACTGCAAAAGCAAAGTGGATTAAATACTTCATATCTGGTTTTCATAAGCAGTTCTCTGCTTGTCAAGGAAAACTACAAAAAAACTACAAGGGAGTTTGAGTTTGATTTTGGGTGAGAAGTGATCAGTAACCACTGTGATGAGCAGCAGTGTCAAACTCTAAAAAAATTAAACAATAAGGGCAATGAAGACAGTGCTCCAGTTGTCTGACAGCCTCCCTGCCTCTGAACACATACTGAAATACTTCATCCAAAGGGTAGAAAATAAACAAGAAGACATCTTAGGTATAATCAGCATTCAGTGAAAGTCTCTTTGCCTGCAGAAAAGTTGTTGAGTTCTCAATTTAATAAACATCTTATCCTTGATTTAACTTGACAAATTTTGTATTCATTATTCCATAAACACATTGTACCTGCTCTACCAGTTATTCCTGTGCATGCAGGAATGCTAGTTAGAAGCAGAACTGGTAGAAGAAATTGGACTTTTTCTTCCTTTGGGAAGAGAATCTGAGCAAACTTCTCCCATGGTCGTGGGACTCAGATGTTACAGAATTCCAGTGATTCCATTTATATTCAGTACGTGGGTACCACTGAAATTATTTCAAATTAACATCTTCTCAAAAATTCCCTAACCAGAAATTAAATCCCTACCCTCTCTGAGTTATTTACATTCTAGGCCCAAAAAGAAATTCTGGAATCCCCAAACGGAAACATTTTTCCCACAAAAAAAAAATCTCTTTTATAGAAGCAACATTCTCATGTATTTTTCTTCTTAGGATGATAAGAACAAAGAATATCTGATATTCTGAAAAACTAGTCCACAATAAAAAATATGGTTCCATGATGCCAAAATTTAGCTGCTGTTACAGAAAATGTTAGAAAAAATCATTTTTACTCAATCTTTACACAACTGGAAGCACCAAGTAAAGGCATTCACATACATACAGGAATTGTAGCTCATTTAAAACATTATGCATTAAAAAGTGCAAAATTTACATATATTCTACTATTTATACATGTTTTACTATCGGCAATTCTATAAACAGTTCTATAAGCAGAATTCTCAAGACTGTAAGAGGAGAAAAAGTGAGAAATTATGCAGAGAACAGGAAGAGAAATGAAGAAATGCGGCATTTCTCACTTGTTTACCTATTACATCAATGCGTTGCATCCTTTCAAAATCCTGACTTGGATTTTGGAGTCCATGGGTTAGATTTGTTTCACAGGGTACTACTTTTGTTTTGCCTTTTTTGTCTGCTGACTGTGCAGTAATGAACAGAGGTATATTCTTTTTAGTTTTTCCATTTACATTGTGCGATTAAAAATTAATTCTCTGCCATTTTCTGTAACTGTGGTTTTATGTTTTGAAAATGTGCATGACAACATACAGAATGGTTTTGATAACAGGATATTATCCAAGTACAGAAGATGATAAAAAGTGAAGATCAAAAGAAAAATTAAATTAAGACAGAAATGTAATTTTATACGAATATTTAGTTAGAATGTTTTCCAACTTAGTCTAAGCTTCACTGTGTCTCAGAATTAGTTCACAAACATTTTTGGTGGCTGATATAGTCTCATTAGTTATGAGTAAAATTCAAACAGTTCATCATTTGGATGCTTCCGTAAGTTAACTAAATCACTTGAGACAGTGACATGCAGGTGGTATTCTCCTGAGTAAAACTGTTTTGTAAGGCTGCCAGAATGCTTGTTTCCTGCCAACATAAGACAGGTTGTTCTTTCTGTCTTTTAAGGAACTAAGAGCATGATCTGGACACAATGCAATGCTGAAAGAGTGGTACTCAAAGCATTGAAACAGAAGAAGGTGTCAGGTGTTAGTATTTCTATTTTAAATAAATATTTTCATAAGGGGAAAATATTCCTGTGACAAAAAGACTAAGAAAACAGCAAAGTGCATTCTAAAATTTTCACTTTTCTTGTCTCCTGTTCAGATAATATTCCATTAAACCTTTAGAAGCAAATATGACAGTATGCATATCTACAGATTTTATGCATTTTCAGGAATGGAAAGAGGGTTTACGTATACCTTTGTTTCAGGTAACCTTTATAATTGTGGATCCAGTCAAATTTCTGTGGTTCATGCTAAGGTATCTACCAAAAATATGGAAGAAGAAAAAAAAACAACAAAAACCAAAACAAAATTCTTCAGAATTCACTTCACCCAGTGCTTCCCAAGCACTGGTCCAAAAGGGTTACAGGAAGCCCACAAAATGAAACCATACCCACACATGTATACTTCCACATGTGCCGCTAACTAACCAACTAACTACAACTTGGGAGAATCAAGCTAGTAAACAACTACTCAAAATTAGGACTAGGTTTTAGGTGGTTCTATGTGAGAGCTAGTTCTGCACACGAAGGGTACAACGATTTCAAACATCATTATGTCAACTCTACGTGACACGGTAAGGTGGCATGCTCTTAAAAAAATATGCACAATCATAGAATTTAAAAGTGTGGAATAAATACTGTTCTAATTCAATCTCCTGACCCTAATACTCCTTCGTCTATACTGTTCCTACTTAGGGAATATAGCATCCAGCTCCAAGTTATGTTGTTTTCAGTCCTTTGCCCTCTTGAATAATGAGGTTATAATGTTTTCTGTCAGTAGTAAAGTGCATTTATACAAAAAAGCACTGCAGAAAATCTTGGGTGAAAATTAAAATAACAACAACAAAAGATTAGGGACCACAAAGGCATTTGAAACAATTTGATAGCTAGAATAATTCTATTCTGTTTCAGTAGTTTAATCTCTTAAATACAGTCTACAGAAAAAATATTTGGGTGCTGTTCAGAAATGAACTTGAGTTACTTTATTTAATCTGAAATAAGGCTCCCAACTACAGGGGCAGCTGACTGAAACTTTACTTTTCATGTTATTCCTCTGAGTTTGTAACAGGTTGAGGTCTGTCATTTAAGAACAACCACAGCTACAAAAATCAGATCAAAACTCATATCTAGTTTGTTTCTTCCTATTTTTAACATTCCAAATTACTCTTCAAAAAACATGTGAAACCTGTGTGGGGGAAAAAGTGTTTTGTCTTCTTTTTATTTTTTATGATGTCTTAAAACATAGTTTTCCTCGGGAAAATGTAGCAATCCTTTTTCTCAAAATAAGAGACCAAATTCAGAAAATTATTTGTTTTGGAGAAGGTTCCTTCTTGTCATAGGCTGAGGTTAGGTCTAAATCTCTGCCTAATTCTATAGTGCTCTTTTGGTGTCTGCGGTATTGCAATTTGTATGCTATGCACCACATACCTCTACTATTTGGTGGCCAGATGCTTCTTTTAACAAAAAGAAAACATAAGGTTCTCATGGCAAGAATTTGTTGGGGTGAATGTATCAAGAGGTGACTAGCTGGTTGGTCTAGTTCAAGCTGTCGTGTGGTTATGTATTTGCCATATGGCCACCCATTGGAAACCTTGATTTAGAAAGAGTTACCTGAATATATAAAGATAAAAATAGGTTCCCACAAAACAAATGCTCTTTCATGTTTTATCATAAAAGTATGTTGTTTTTCTCTCTATTGCATCTGTATAATCTTTCTTTATTATTTCTGTGTGAATTTTGGCTCAATCCATTTTGAAAAGTCTTCCAAACCAGGGAATTTCAGTGAACTTCTTTTCTTCTCCTTAATAAGCAAACTTATTTCTTCACCGTTTTAGGCATTGTTCATGCTAATATTGAATTTCAGATATTCAAATGACATTGTTGAAGGCACTGGAAACAGATCAGCCTCCCTTTTATTAAATTTCAGCAGTTTTCCCATCCTTTGGGATGATCTCTTTTAGTCATGTATGTTGATGGTTACCACTCTAAGCAAAATCCTTTACTGAGCCACTGATAAAACATAAAACTGGAAAGCTGCCCAGCAGAGAGGGACCTGGGGGTGCTGGTCGACAGCTGGCTGAACATGAGCCAGCAGTGTGCCCAGGTGGTCAAGAAGGCCAACGGCATCCTGGCCTTCATCAGCAATAGTGTGGCCAGCAGGACTAGGGAAGGGATTGTGCCCTGTACTCGGCACTGGTGAGGCTGCACCTTGAATCCTGGGGTCAGTTTTGGGCCCCTCACCACAAGAAGGACATTGAGGGGCTGGAGCAGGTCCAGAGAAGGGCAACAAAGCTGGTGAAGGGTCTGGAGCACAGTTCTTATGAGGCTGAGGGAACTGGGGTTGTTTGGTCTAGAGAAGAGGATGCTGAGAGGAGACCTTATCACTCTCTACAACTAACTAAAAGGAGGTTGTAGTGAGGCGGGTGCTGGCCTCTAAAGTAACAAGGGATAGGACAAGAGGAAATGGCCTCAGGTTGCACCAGGGGAGGGTTAGGCTGGATATTGGAAAAAATTTCTTCACTGAAGGAGTGATCAGGCATTGGAACAGGCTGCCCAGGGAAGTGGTGGAGTCACCATCCCTGGAGGTGTTCAAGAAACATGTAGATGTGGTGCTTAGAGACATGGTTTAGTGAGTTAGGTGGTGTTGGGTTGATGGTTGAACTTTATGATCCTTGAGGTCTTTTACAACCTTAATGATTCTATGATTCTATGATAATGATATGAAACATTTATTTCCAGGCAAATAAAAATTCATCAAGTGGATTACTCACTTTGTTACAATACCATCACTTTTCTATGACTACAAGTTTCCCCAAGAAGGGGAAAATCTACTGATTTTTTTAAAGGTCAATATTCAGATAATTTATTTTTAATGATTAACCAATTTCATATAGCTTCTTGAACAGCAACTTTCTTTTCACTGTGCAAAAACTAATTGACTTCCACTCAAATGAGCTGCTTCCAATGGAAAGCCAATAAATGTTATTCTAAGGGCACCAGCAAGTCTTATGTTCTACTAGCAGTGAAAGTAATGGTAGTAAAATCCACCTGACCAGTGAACATAGTATTTATTCAGATGTCACGGCTTTCTACTACACCTTATAGTTCATTGCATAAACCTTTATCAAAGATATATTTATTTCTCTAGATCTATCTATTGCTATGCCCTCTGCCTAGATTAAATCAGTAACAGATAATATCACCTGAAAGTTCCATAGAGTTGACAAAAACTGCCAGTTTACCAGTTAACAGTATTGACATGTCTTATGTGCCATATTCAGATGAACAATGAACAAGATCTGTGGCAACTGCAACAAGAAATGGCATTGTTTCTCCCCTGCTGGTCCTCAGGAGTGTGGTCCCAATGGAAAGGAGAGATGTGACCCCTAAGCCATGCATGGAGGGCAAAGCAACATGGGGGCTTTAAGACCTTTTTCCATACTCACCTGGGATCTGTACCTCCCTTTCCTTCAGTAGCCCTTCTCCATGCATTCCCTGACTTCATGTGCTGTCTCCTCTGCCTACACACCTGCAGAGATTATTTTCATAGCAATATACACACATTATGAACAATGTACATAGCTTTTGAAATAGGAACAGGAAAGGAAACCAGGAAAAATAACAGACCACTTCAACAGAGACAGTGGCATTCAGCCAGTCCGTGTGGACGAGAGTTGCCCCAAAGCACAAAGAAACACAAAATTTGTGATTTGGAATAATACAGCAGTCCTGGAACCCAACAAGTATGATGCTGTTTAGTGCCACACTTATTTGGGATTTCACTATGATGTGATAACAGTGCTCCAGCACTGCCAGCTTGCTAGCAAATATCGGCAAACAGTTATAACTAACTGCTCAGTTCAAACTAAATAGTAAACAAGTTTTACTTTGGCATTCCTTGTCAATGTTTTGATTTTATTTGCACATTTTATTTATGCATCAGTACTACAAAATTGCATGGGATACTTAAACTTCAAAACATGCTATGCTGATCTTTCAAAAACACTTCATTAGCTTGCATACTGTAAATTCATAAATACATACAGTTCAAAATGTTGCAATGAAATGGTCTTTCAGCACACAACGTAGTGTCCTGATGCGTATCAGCAGTAGGAAATATATCTTTAATGACATATATATTAAATTTATAGGATTACAGTATTTCCTTTGAAAATTTAGTATCTATGTTGGTCTGTCATCCTTTCAACAAAAACAGTGTAATTTCTAGAGATGATTGCTCTTTGTCTTGGTTTAGAAATATAAGAACAATTCATATTAGATTTCCAGAAGTACTTCAGTGAGGTTATGTTTTTATTTCATTTAGGGACTGCAGCATCAGGTTGTAAGTATCTATTCTGTGTGCTGTTATAAAATCTACTTTATCCCAACATTTTATCATACATTTAATTACCATTTCATTTAAAGTAATTTCTTACAGAAAAAGGCTATAAAATTTAGCAGGCAATGATAGCTTTCTTAGTTTCAGTTAACCAAGATATGAAATTTGAATTTAATTCCTGTTGTATAATTAATTGTCCTTGAAACTGGAGAAAGAAAGTCAAGACACAGGAAAAAAGATTTTAAGGTAGAATGACTTCATTCTGTTTAACATATAGGAAATATCAGAAAGCAAGTCAGCCAGCCCAGGCCATTCCCCCTTAATAGCTGTACCCAAGGCAGATATCTGCTTCTCGCTAGCCTCCTTCGTTCTCCATCTCACTAGATAGAAGAGGTATAGCTGAGCTCCTGTTTCTTTCCTTTAGTGGAAGGTTGAAATGGGAAACAGGTTATGGCTTTTTTTTAAGAATATTAACCATTTCTGCCATTGTTGGAAGATGCTTTCTCTGGCTCCTAATAATAATTTCAGATTTCTTAAAAATATTTATTTACATGCCTCCTAATTGAGTTGTTGGTCACTGTATTTCCACACTCCCCTCCAAGACATTGGAGGAAGACAAGACATTTCTGGAGACCATCTGGGCTAAACAGGAACGTCTGTAGGTGGTAGAAGCAGGGGAAGGCTACAAAAGAGGAATTAAAAAACATTACTGAGGTCATGGGGGTATGGTGTAAGGAAAACCAAGGCTCAGCTGGAATTGAGACTTGAAAGGGGTGCTAAGGGCATCAAGAAGAGCTTCTACCACTGCATTAGTTCAAAAGGCTGAGTAAGGAAAATGAGGCCCATCACTCGGTGAGGACGGTGATTTAGTGACAGTAGGGACAGACAAGGCTGAGGTACTCAGAGCCTTTCTTGTTTGAGTTTTTGCTGGTGAGGTCTCACAGGTATCTCTGATTAGAGGCAGGATTCAAGAAGGAGAATGACCAGCGGTGGATGAGAATTAAATCAGGGATTACTGGAGAGATTTCAACCCACGCGACACTCCCATGGTTGACTGAGAAGAACGGCCTGTGTCCCTACAAGGTCTCTGTTGTGTGTGAAAGGTTGTGGAGATTAGAGAGGCCACTGACAAGAGGAGAAAGGCCAATGCTGCACACATCCTCAAAAAGGGACAATTAGATGACCCAGGAAACAAGACGCTAATCAGTCTCATTTTAGACCCTGGAAAAATCATGGTGCGAGAACGTGTGTGCATGTAGTTAGGATATCCTTCAGACACCATTCTTCAGTGGGTAACAAAGTATCTTAAGGGTATTGTTTTTAATGAACAATTATAATAACAGCAAACATTTATTTGGCTCCCACATAAATCACTGATAGCTTTCCCGTAGCTGTCGTTAGCACAGAAGGACACCCAGAGTAAAATTACTTGTTCATTTTACATATAACCCAGAAAGATACTTTTGCTTTTTGATGTCATGAGTGTTCATCAGGAACAGCAGAGAGATTCACATATTCAGAGTTCCTTTGGTCTTAAAATAATCACAGAAACTTTTCAGGGCATTTTTCACTTCAAATATTTCTAATAGAAGTTATTTAAAACAATATTACTCATTTCCACAGGAATAGCCAGACCATTTTGTTTAGTATTTTAACTCAAATGGAATACAAAGACATTTGGATTATGCAAATTAAAAAAGGTTGGATTTTTCTTTGTTTACTTCAAATGAATAAACGTAATTTTATTTTCCATTCAACTTACCCTGAATTTAGTGCATAACAAATAGGAAAAATAAAACCTGAAAATCTGATTTAGTAAATTATTTTTTTCCAACTAATGTTTTTTTGCTTTTTTTTTTTTTTTTTATTCAGTGTGTAAAAAAAAAAAAATTAATTTCAACCAACATATTTGACTTTACCAAAGTTACTGACTTCTGCCCTGGTGTTCAGACACATGAGAAAACATATCAGTGGATAAGAGAATAGACAATGTTTCCTGAAGACACTCTTATAGCTGTCACACTTGCAGCTCAGAAATGGCACTATTTTGCCTACTACCTCTGTATTCCTACTTGCTTCATTAATGACAGTGAACACTTGCCACATTCTCTGTAAAACAGCTTTCACATGGTCAGAACAATAGAGCTTTACCAACTGATAAATAACTGCAGAGATTAAATCAAGCTGCGAGTAGTATAACCCCACTAAACAAGTCCATAGCACCAATATAATAAGATTTTGTGTAACAGTTATAGGTCAGAGAATGAGAGTCATGAGAATAATTTTAAAACCATGAGAGTTGCTGTAATAGGCTTTTTGGATGGGGGAAAATCTTATGGTGTTTCATAAGACAGTAACAGCATTTTAACACAGATTTACATTTATCTGATATGTCCTTCATATTTTTCAAATTAATTGAATTCATAATGTCAGATTATAGCTATGAATCTAATATAAAAGTGCTATAAGACCAGACAAAGAGCCAATAAATTATTAAGCACATAAGCTAGGTATTGACTGGGCAGTTTTACACTTTGTCAGGTTTTTAATAATGGGCTGAGTCCCCGAGAGTTAAGACATCTGTAAATCCTTAGCAACAAAACCAAATGGGAAGACAGGTTCCAGCTGCTTTCCGATCAGTGAGAAAAAACTTCTTCACTTTGAGAACTATGCTAAGCAACTGGCTCTTCAGATCTGAGAGCTGTGACAAAGAAAAGCTCTCCAAGTGTGAGAGCTCACTGTTATTAACCTGGTAGGCCTGGAACGAGGAGCAATTCATGTTAGCCACCTATAAAAAATGTCAAGTTACCCCAGTCAGGGGTGGCAGATCAATTGGAATGGTAATACAGAGACCGTGTTTTGATTGATGCTATTTCACTGCATATCTGTGACTGTATGCGAGTCAAGTGGAAAAGAAAATGAGCGAATTCTGAGTACAACTGAGAATCACTGAGTAAACCTCTAAAGAGCGTATCTAAATTACCACTTTCCCATGGGCATCAAAAAGGTTTACAGATGAGTGAAAACTCATAAAAAATTGAAATGTCTGATGTTTTACTATGTAGAATTTTTTTCATCAGCTGGTAGTATGGGTATCTGACGAAGTGTAAAAATTAGATGTGGGGAGGGAATAACCCTTGGAATTAGTAGAATTTCAGTCCTCTGTTCAATTTGGTTTTGTGCTACTTTCAACCAAAAATAAATTTAAGACAAGTATATTGCAGGAAATTTTCCTCTGTTTTCTTCCCCCTCTGCTCCTCCCTGATGCTCTCAAATGACATGGAGCATCTTTCAGACTGCGTGTATGACTCAAGAGAACATATATTTTCTCTTAAGAGGGTCAATCTCCACAACTCATTTGGATTAAGAAAAAAAAATATTTTTCATAGAAATATTTTTTTCCTCATTTCTTGTGGAAATTAGAAGCTCTGTGTGAAAGGACTGTCTCCTTATAAAAGAATGTAATTCTGAAGGAATAGTTTCTGCTATGGGGTTCCTCTGTAATGTAAGACAACTCATGTAAAATGTTTTCATAACTGGTTGCTGTTCAATTTGAGGTTCTGGGCTATAACGTACAGAAAGGCAGTGCACTCCTATCTTTGATGTTGGTCATTAAAAAATCTGCTCTGAACACAAAGTGCTGCATAATGCTACTATGGACTTTTTGTGTTCCAAGTCATTAGAAACTTAACAATTTGACCCTTAAAATCTCTTTGATTTAATTCCTATGTTATAGAAAATATAATATAATAATTCTTCACCTTACACAGGTGTTCTGAATATAGGTTTTCAGAAGGAAGAAGAATATTGAAGTTAAAGCATCTGAGAAAGAGCCGTTAAAAAAAACCCAAAACACTACAAAGACCTAAACACACAGTTATTTTGTATTTTGTAGTGATTTATATGAAGCCAAGTAGGTAGTACATAGGAAAAACATGAAAAGAATAAAGATAAATAATGAAAAATAGTTATTCTGTGAATGATATACTGTGAAACATACTATGGAATTGAATAATTAAAAATACATCACCATTGTGAAAACGTATGCAAACAAATACAGGAAATCATGTTACATTTTTCCTAACTTTTGAGTTCTTGATTGTCAGCATTCTAAAAATTTTATTTATTTTATTTTATGTTTTGGAAATCTGTATTAGAAGGTACCTAAAAATATGCAGCAAAGTACTGCACAAAATTTTTGAGACTATTGTTTAATAGGTGGGATATCATTTCGAGGAATTCGTAATAGCAACAGCATAATAATAGCTGTTGTTCAGTATTTTGTATACCTTTGCACAAGATTGCAATCAAAAATAGAGTTAATTTATAAAATAAAAATACCCAGATAAGCCTTAAACCAAGCCACCCATTACAAGCACTGAGCGGCATCCTGGCCTGTATCAGCAATAGCGTGTCCAGCAGGACTGGGGAAGTGATTGTGCCCCTGTACTCGGCACTGGTGAGGCCGCATCTTGAATCCTGTGTTCAGGTTTGGGACATTGAGGGGCTGGAGCAGGTCCAGAGAAGAGCAACGAAGAGCTGGTAAAGGGTCTGGAGCACAGGTCTATGAGGAGCGGCTGAGGGAGCTGGGGTTGCTTTAGTCTGGAGAAGAGGAGGCTGAGGGGAGACCTTATCACTCTCTACAACTGCCTGAAAGGAGGTTGTAGTGAGGTGGGTGCTGGGCTCTGCTCTAAAGGAACAAGTGATAGGACAAGAGGAAACGGCCTCAGGTTGCACCAGGGGAGGTTTAGGCTGGATATTGGAAAAAATTTCTTCACCGAAAGAGTGCTGAGGCATTGGAACAGGCTGCCCAGGGAAGTGGTGGAGTCACCATCCCTGGAGGTGTTCAAGAAACGTGTAGATGTGGTGCTTAGGGACATGGTTAATGAGTTAGGTGGTGTGGGCTGATGGTTGGACTTGATGATCCTTGAGGTCTTTTCCAACC
Source organism: Syrrhaptes paradoxus (assembly GCA_013400615.1). NCBI lineage: Eukaryota > Metazoa > Chordata > Aves > Pterocliformes > Pteroclidae > Syrrhaptes > Syrrhaptes paradoxus. The sequence goes on along the minus strand of VZTO01005439.1, from coordinate 34,634 downwards.
TTAATGATTCTATGATTCTTCTCAAAAACAACATTGCTTGCAATACTTATACTCCAGAACAAACAAGGGTTCAGTGAATTGAGAAAAGGCATTTGTTTGTATGGAGTTTTTTCACTTGATCGCGTGAGATTTTTTTGGTTTTCTCTTTTCTGAAGTTTCCATTCTAACTTTATTCACCTCTACTCACAAAGGAAAACTGATGTCTCACCAGAACAAAATGGCTTTCCTAATCTTTCTCCATTTTCCTATCTTGTTCTGAAATATGTCTTTCTCTCCCTCCTCTCAAGTACATCATAGTTCCTTACTGATAAAGCTAAATTTCTGAAACCATTCAAAAAAAAAAAAAAGACAAACTAAAAAAAGAGACAAAGTTTAAAGAACTGTATTTAAACAATTGAAATAGAGAAGCTGGAGAAATAAAATAAATAAATAAATAAGAAAAAAAACTGAGAGCAACATAAGTCACACAGAAGTTAAGAAGGGAGACATATTAGGGAAGAGAGAAACTGGAAATATGGCAGCTGGAAAAGATCATAGGAGCTACAGGCAATTTAAACACCCTTAACGTTCTTAATGGAGTGCAGACACACCAAGGTGGTGGAACTGCAACCTGAGGAAAACAACTGCTGTCTAATTTGATCCTTCCAGGTAATTATTCAAAAGTTATTAGCTGTTATCCCTGGGAAGCCTGTAAACCTGCCCAACAGAATGTAAGAGATACATAAAATACATGCCTCACAGTGACTCTTTTTAACTTGAAAGTTGTTTTTTTTCCTTGTTACATCCTCTGCCTTGTCCCAATCTTGTTCCTTCAACAGTGTGTGTAGTATGAGAAAGTTTTGGGGACAAGGAAGCAGGATTTGGATTATTGGTCTACTAATGAACAATATTAAAGATGTAGTGAAGCTTCATTGAATTTCCATAAAGTAGTATTTTAAGAAGTATTTTATTTTCAATAAAGTAGTATTTTAAGAAGAATAAGGGCATTAGCCAAATCATAATATAAAAACAATTATTAAAATAATAAGTGGTGTGGAATTAATTCTGGAAACCTCAAAACTTATGTTCATTTAGACATTCAACAATCTCAACTCAACAGGGGGTGGTCACTGGACTTTCCTTAAAGTCTCCTTCTTACTCTTTATCAACAGACTTCCATCTTCAGCTCGACATAGTGTTCACACAGAAATGAGAGCTCAGGGTTTGTGCCAGGAGGCTTCACGCATCTGTCTGCAGTACCCATCCAGTCAGTTTGGAAACGACTTCCTAAAGCTTCACAATGTGTATGACAATGCCTTGGTTGACTTCCTCCATCTGCCTGAGCTCTCACAGGAAAGTCATTTTGCTCTCCTGTGCAATGATCTTCTGGTTGCTGTTTTGTTTTCATTTATTTTTCTTTTTGGCAAAGCTGGATACAAAGCAGCAATTTAACTAGCTTCTGGACTTCCTCCTTTTAAACATCCACTTCCTTGCACTTCTATATCTTTTTCAGATCTTAGTTTACAGAATGCCCTGAAAGTCCAATGTGTCTTACATATGTCTACTTCTGTCCAGAAGCCGGAAACAAACACATTCATGAGTGTCTGTCTTTACATAAAGAATACATAGTGTTTGACAACTGTTTGCAGGAAAATTGCTTCTCCATAACTTAGTGGAACCTGAAGACAGCAAGAGAGCTGTACAGAAAGTACATGTGGACTTTCATTTTTTAGTACGGACTATATTTTCTTTGATGAAGAATGAATGCCAGTGTACTGAAATTGAACAACTAAAGTGAGGGAGTTGTAGACAAAAGAGAAGCAAAGTTAAAATTCCCAGTGTTGGAATTAATCTTCCTTAGAACAGTATTCCAGCCATATTAGGTAGAACAGGAAAGAAGGGCCTCCTTCACCCCCTTTTGTTTTTGCAGCTGACCAGTGAATTACCTCTTAGGAGCTTAAATGCTGAAGTTGACTACTGTGGACATCTGTGCAGATGTAGAAAAGGACCCAAGTCAATGAGTGTGGAGTCCAGACAAAAAGAGAGAACAATGCAGATCAAAGTTTAAAAGAAGTCCTCTGTTTTATACTGCTATTCTTAATTTTCAAGTTCTAACTAAGGAGGTCAGTACTGTGGCCTTTACTGTCCACAGTTAAATAGCCAGGCTGCTTCTGCAGCCATTCAGCAAGAGTACTGAAAGTGTTCGGTACAAATGTTTGATTGAATTGGCTGTACAGTTAAATGATTTGTCAAAATGTAATTTTCATTAAAAAAATTAATTGCGTACAATTTATTATCACTTCTGTGTGCCAATATCTGTTGAATTCTACAATTCAACATTCTAAGTCTTTTCTGTCCTGAAGATGTAATCCCTCTAAAAATTTTCCTGTGTTATGAATATTTTGGAGTGTGTGTGGCATGAGCCATTACATTATTAAATGTATTTGATGTTTAAAGATCCATGTGAGTACTACAGCTGGGTAATATTTCCTAATGATTTTTTTTTTTTTAATGGAGAATAAGGATACTACAAAACTGAGTTTGAGTCAAATTCAGTAAAAGTTTCTTGTCCCATATCTCCAGGAAAAAGAACCCAAAAGCAATTTTCAGGTTTTATGGTAATGATATTAAGAAGAAAATTTTGTTTGGGGATTTTTTAAAATAGTAGTTTCAAATGTAAAAAAAAATAAAAATGTATCATTAGACTTCTTATATCAAAACGACTGAAAACCTCTAAATCTGAAACAAGTTATTTTATTTTGCTTTGAAGAACAATTTGACTGACTTAGATCACTTTTGGTTTTGACCAAAGAAACCCTTATCTTTATTTATTTCCATAGATGTATGTATTGACATGTCAGTATATCAAACGCATATCTAATTTATACAACTGTTATCTATCAACTCTCCCAGTTCAGACACTGTGCATCTTAAAAGCTAATAACTTTTTATTTTATTAGATATAATTAAAATTCTTTCTGAAACATCCTGAGGAGCTGATACAAATGAAGCAGACAGATTCTAGTTGTCTAACATGCTTAGATGCACATCTGCGTAACACATTAGAGAAGTGTCTTTGTTGTCAAGCATGTAGCTCTGTTTCAAATCTGATGAGCTAAGCAGAACACAATACAGACTAAAACCAGCTAATGAGCAGAATAATAATATCATGAGTTGATATGCTCTAATAATGTTGTCTTATAATAAAAAAAGGATGGAAAAATAAAATGTGAAATTGCAGGGGGATAATGAGAGGACAAACAAGATCTAAGCTCCTTAGACAAGACGCTTGGGTAACACCATGTGGGATACTTTTCAAATGAGAAACATGACAGCAAAACACTGTCTCATTTCTTTTAGCACATGAGAAACAGTAATACATAAACAGAAAATAAGCTTTAAGATCTCCCTTTCTGTTTCAAGCTTTCCCCCCATTAAAGGCCCAAGAGAAATTTTGATCTGTTGACACAGTAAAAACAGAAGCTATAAAGATCACAGCTATTTCTGCCATTCATTTTACCAGTAATAATAGGAGCTGGATATAAAGAACACAGATATGAACAACAGATGGGTTACTCAGGGGTAATAAATTAACATGCATATTGTGAGCAGCAATGGCAAAGTATTCCAACCTGGAAAAATAAACATTCTTGCCTGAAATCAACACTGAAGCTGCCAATTTAAAGGTTAAGTTGGTGTTTTTCACCTTTTAAAATTCTTCTTTTCAGTAGTTCAAACCCCCACAAGATACATGTGCATCCAACTCAAACTTGCCGTGAAAGGTCAAAGCATATCTAACTTCTCATTTAAACAAAAAAGTTGTGGTTTTAGTTCACAAAAATAAAGCTACACAAATTTGTAGAGGCAAGAGCTTTACGGATAAAATTCCCATCTTAAGTAAACGATTCCTTCTTTCCAATTTTCAGGGAGTAATACTCCTCGAGTAAAGTGACAGCCTGCTCTTCTTAGACAGCTTTGCTCTTTAATTTGAGCAAGACCTATTTAAGTACATATTAAATTAATTAAAACATTATTAGTTATTAGCAGTGTCCAAATGGTTCTTGGTAAAATTTGAGACAATGTAGAATTTATATGACTTCTCTATAAGCTTATTCAGGTTTACTAAAGGAGATGTAGTTCAATGGAACAAAGCAGAAGTCTGCCTATATCTGTTGATTAATAAGTTTAGCACTGGACTCTTACAATTTCCTTGTGAATCAAGTATACTGAAGTGTCAATGATTTTGATGGAATTTCCTTTAAATCTCAGAGTAATTTTTTTAAACCACTGTCTCCATCAACACTGAAAACAAAACATTAATAAGCTTTGTATCCTGAGATCTGATAAATCAGGTCGTTAGACTATAATGGCCTTTGTGGCCTTGGAGACGTAATGGCCTTTTCCTTTCAGATCCCTGAAAGCAGTGTGTTCCAGTAGAACCTGTCTGAAGGGTTTCAGTTTCATCTTCATAAAAGAAAAGGCAGGATTTTTACTTATGAATGATCAATTTTGTTCAGATCATAAAAGATAAGCAAAGAAGAGAAGTGCACAGAGACATATGGGGTTTGTTCTACCGAGATTTTCTGTTAGTGAAGTTTTAACTTTGAAAAAATCAAGGGCAATCCTTTTGTCTTCCACACAGCTAGCTCCTCAAAGATATCACCATTCAGATGAAGAGCCTGGATAGATGACACTGCCTCTCTCAAGAAGATTCTGTTTTTCTCCAGGACAACATTGCCACTGAAAATTCTATAAAGCCTCTGTTAATTTCCTCTGGATCTTGGTCTCCATATCATAATTTCACGTGCTTATTTTCAACTAGCTGATGAATGGTGTTAAACAGCCTTTAACAAGGGGAACTATGAAGGAGGACTTTCAATACAATGCACTGTTGAGAAAACTTTAATCACTTTTGTATGACTCCATTGTTTTCAGATCAAGAGGCCAATTGGCTACTTCAGGGAAATAAATTTTCTTTGGCATCTTTTCCTTTTTTAATTTTTTTTTATTTTAAACTACATTAATGAATCAAAAATACAAACCTAATATTGGTCATCTCCCAAAAAATCACTTGAGAATACTAAAATTCCCAGTGGAGGAAAGAAACATCTTTGAAAATGAGGGGAGAGAGGCAGGAGGAGAGAGAGTGCTAGCATGTTAATTTGGACATATATTCAGCTGATGGAATTTGATTATGTCCTCATGAAAACCCGATTCATTTAAAATAAAAACATGTATAAAATGCACTATGATATTCTTACTCCTCTTTAAGTAAGCGCAGTCTAAAAATAAGGTGCTAAAGCCAACTGCTTTGTGAAATGGGTGGGATTTTTAAAGCCTGTGTTCTAGATGTCATACTATTAAGAATCAGTAATAACTACAGCTATTCAGCTGAATTGCTGAATGTGAGCAAATAACTATTTTTCTAACAGCGGTTTTGAAAGACTGTTTTGTTTTTTTTTTATGCTGTTCTGATATTACTGTTCCAAACTGGCTTGGGGCTACAAATTTTCCATCGCTCTCAGAATTAGCCACATACAGGATAATAGCCTTTGGGAAGTCAAAATTACTTGCAAGGTTCTGAATTGCTAAGGCGGACTTTAATAACTACTATTAGTGATACTTATACAAAAGAAAGGAGAGAAAAATCAATATAAAAAAGCCATTATAAGTTGTAATATATGAAACTATCCTAGATTTTTTTTTTGAGAGTGGTTTTATTGAAAACAGATTTTGTTGTAAGAGATACATTTTAATAATCTTCACCTGTAGGCTTTATGGCTTTTCCCATCAAAGTCTATGGTTTTTAATCTAATTTAAAGAGTAGTAAAGAGGTCTAAGGCATTGTCATTAATATTTTTCTAACCTTGCTACTGAAACTGACTAGCTGAAAAGGTTGGTTTATTTTTTTTCTTTGGTTCTTGAATGGAAGACTGGACATGACTGTTTACAAGCTGAAGGGACCAACTGGTTAGAGAAGTCAATATGAGCTCAAATTAACCTTCAACTACATGCATGATAAATTGTTAGATGTGGTAAAATTTCTCAGTAAATAAAGCAGGGTTGTGTGTACAACCTAAAATAGGAGTTTGATCTTAATTTCTATAAAATCAGTTCTAACGGGAGTAAAAATCATAATGCTACAGCAAAGAAGGGTTAGTGGTTTATTTACTCTTCAGCAATGGGGTTTACCCAAATAACAATCCAGTATTGCTCTTAACCTACAAAGCAAGGTGCTTCGTTCCGCTCTTAGGTTGCTTCAATAGTCAAAATTAATTAAGTAGTAATATCAGTAGCACAAGAACCTGTTGCCACCAAGTTGTAAATTAACAAACTGGAAATATTTCAGTTTGGAAAAACAATTCAAAATCAAACCAAACAAGAAACAAAATGTAAGAAAATTGTAAGTAAGGAATGAAGGTCTCTTTAAGTTAATGACATTAAAGAAAAAAAATCCAAGACTGTTTACAGCCCTTACACGGTACTGGTCGTTGGGCTGCACGTCATCTCCAGGAATCTACTTCTGTGTAATACAAAACTGCAAAAAAACAGAGGCAATTTCCTCCTTAATTTGTGACTGTACACATTTCATCTTACTGGAACAAGAAATACGTTAATATATAAACTAATAGCTTAAACTGAGTTTTGTATTCCTACTATAATATATTATAATGCATTTTTTTAATAGTTCATGTTCAGAGACATTGAAAAACCATCTCAAAGATACTACAAGAGCTTTGTGTTTATGTGGCAAGGTTTTGGCAGCAGGGGGGCTGCAAGGGTGGCTTCTGTGGTAAGGTGCTAGACTCTTCTCCCTTGTCTATTAAAGCCAGTACCAGCTGGCTCCAAGATAGACTCATCACTGGCCAAGGCTGAGCCCATCAGCAATGGTGGTAGTGCCTCTGTGATAACATATGAAAAGGGGAAAAAACTTGCTGCAGAAACAGCAGTGGAGAGAGGTGTGAGAATATGTGAGAGAAACAGCCCTGCAGACACCAAGGTCAGTGCAGAAGGAGGGGAGGAGGTGGTCCAGGCACTGGCGCAGAGATTTCCCTGCAGCCCGTGGTGCAGCCCGTGGCGAGGCAGCTGTGCCCCTGCAGCCATGGGGGTTACGAGGAAGCAGAGATACCCCTGCAGCCTGGGGAGGAGACCATGCCAGGTGGATACCCAAAGGAGGCTGTGACCCCATGGGAAACCCACGCTTGAGCAGGCTCCTGGCACGACCTGTGGACTCATGGAGAGAGGAGCCCAGGCTGGAGCAGGTTTGCTGGCAGGACTTGTGGCCCTGAGGGAGACCAACTCTGGAGCACTTCATTCCTGAAGGACCGCAGCCCATGGAAAGAACCCATGCTGGAGCAGTTCATGAAGAAGGGCCATGGATAAGCCCCATGGGAAGGACCTACATTGGAGAAGCTCACGAAGGACTTTCTCCTGTGCGTGGGACCCCATTCTGGAGCAGGGGAAGAGTGTGAAGAGGAAGGAACAGCAGAGACATCATGTGACGAATTGACCGCAACCCCCATTCCCCATCCCTCTGCGCCACATGAAGGGAGAAGGCAGAGAAAATAGGGAGTGAAGTTAAGCCCATGAAGAAGGGAGGAGTGGTGGGAAGGTGTTTTATGAGTTGTTTTTATTTGTCATTATCCTACTCTGACTTTTGATTGGCAAGAAATTAAATTGATTTCCTCGAGTTGAGTCTCTTGCCTGTGACAGTAATTGTTGAGTGATCTTCCTGTCCTTATCTTGACCCATGAGCCTTTCATCGTGCTTTCTCTCCCCTGTCTGGGGGTGACAGAGTGGCTTTGGTGGTCATCTGGCATCCAGCCAATGTCAGCCCACAACAGTGTCAGGTCTTCTGATATGGAGGCAAATTACATGCTTGACCTCTGACATTTGAGGTTGAAAATGTTTAAAGACAAGATATGTATGGTCTGACCATTCTTATACATGAATACAGCAGGGTATGTTATACCTACTTATCACATAACCTATATTGCATATATTTGTAATTGCCATTTTCTTGACAATTGCCTTATTAGTGCAGAAATGTAAAATTTATGTGGCAATAATGTGTAGGCGGTAGAATACTGGTCCTAAAGAGACAGAAGTGGTGTACTGCAATCTAGACACAAGAGAGAGTTACATAGCAGCAGAGACATGAACTCTCCATGCAAGACCCCATTACTAATTTTAGACTTGATATTCCAAAAACCAGTGCCTGATTTAAAACAACACCCACCAGAAAAAAATCTACCAAAGGTAAACGTGCTGACACATTATGATAATAGGAGTCACTAAATGCGTTTTCAGATTAATTTCTACTAAGAATTTGAAACCATTGTAAGATGATGAGGTCTCACAGAATACTACCAGAACATTTTTACTCTCTCCTACCAAGATGACTGCATCTTTTTAAAAATCCGTTGGTGTTGAGACTTTGGTTGTTGGTTTGTTTGGCTGGTTGGGGTTTTTTAAATCTATGTTTGAACAAAGAGGAATTGAGGCAGTGATATTTCAGAAGATAAGAAGTTTCATATCTTTTCCTTCTTTCGAGAGAAAATGTTTAGCTCCCAAGGGAAAAGTTGTCAACAATGAAGTCAAAAGAAGAAAAGCTTTGGAGGTTAGAACACATCCTCTCTCCAGATATACACTGAAAACGGCTGTTAACCCCAGGAGTTGTGAGTGTTTGTATGTATATATGGATGTTTTATATGTCCCACAGAAAAAGACAAGCTTTGCAGGTGTTGTAAAAGCTGTTTCATTTAAATGTTATTCCCCATTTTTCGAATATTTTTATTTCATGGTACATTCATACAAACACTGACATATGAAGCTTAGGCGACTGATATAATTATGGTAATATTCTACAGGCAAAAGATCTCAGCCTCCAGAACCATTTGTTCAGAATATTTAAAATTGCACTGAAATTAAAAATAATTTTGGTGTCTTTGTTGCTGGTTCTTTTTTTTTTTTTTTTCAAAAGAGAGATATTCAGACAATGTGACAGATGTGGAAATCCTTCTCTGAGCATCAGCATCATGGACAACAAGGGTGCTGAACAGCAGGACTGAGATACTTTATTAGAGCTGTAACCTGTACAGCTCCTTCATGTGTTATGCATGTTCCTTGACTGTGCTATTAATCTTTCTCTTTCAAGAATAGAAAGCTCCTGAATAATGAAAAATAAATATGAGAGAAAAGAAAAAAGAAAGAAAAGAAAAAGAAAAGGAAAAAGGAAAAGAAAAAGAAAAAGAGAAAAAAAATTATGAAGTCAACTTTTGTTTCATGCAAAATCTTTCATATGAAAACCAATAGGAAGCATTTCATAAAGTTATGGTGTAATTCTTCTCCTGCTGAATAAAATTATTCAATGGTAACACCACAATGACTATGTACATAAGCCATGAAACAGCTCGTACCAAACCATGGATATTAAAGTGACCTGCTTTTGTCAGGAATCACTGACAGGACTAATTAAAAGTGCAGTCTCCTTTTCCCAGATCACTCTTCTTGTGCTTCAGCTCTAGACAGCGTAGCTGCAATCAGATAAACAAGTGTATGTCTATTGTTGATAAGAGCCATGTCAGAGACATCATCTATGCTTTTATCAGCAACAAAACCATAAGGTTTTATTTCCAGTTAGGCTAAATGATGTGCAGTCACATCAGTGTGAGAACTTTATAGCTGACATCAAGGTTAAATGACACTTAGATGTCAGCACCACATTATGTCTCTAAATGGTTTAGGAAGGGAGTCTCAGGATGGATTAAAGGTGTACACATATCTGGAATTGTTACTTTTGCTTATGATTGCCAATGGAATTTAATCCATTGCAGCACATGAGTTAAAGTACCTTTTAGATACTTAAAAATATGGGGACTTATAAGTGGTAGTAGAGATTTCTATATATATTCTTAAATATAGGAATGGAGAAGGCAACGAGTAGACTGACATATTAAATATGAGAGCTATGAAGGCAGAAAAAGATTCTGCTTAAATTGAATGCCAGAGCAGCTAAAGTACAATCTCTGCATATTTTCATTTTGCTTCTGAACAAAAGCAAAACCAAAAGAATCCATAGCAAACAAAAAATATCCATAAGTTCTAATAAAATCATATTAAATTCTAATTGTGATCCAACTCTTGCTTTAATGTAGCTGCAGCTTCCCCCATGGTTAGAAAACAGTATGAAAAATATAAAAAATAGAACTATAGCACATGGATATGAGTGAAGAACAAAAACCAAAATACTGGTTTTTATTACTCTTTTAATTAAAAATTGAAGTCATGCTGTTTATTTGAAGTGCTCTGTATTTTACTTTGGCATGCAAGAGAGAACCGAGGGACATATTCCACTCTAAATTTGGAGGGTTGTTTTATTTCTGTTTGGTTTTTCTATTTACAGCTAGCAGAAGTTTCGTCAATTTCCAGCCATGTCACTGGTGGCTCCTGAGGCTGGGTCACATCAGCTGGTTGGGAACTTTCTCATTCTAGTATAAGTAGATAAGCATTAGATGTTATGCTCATACTGTGAATGTCTCTTACAGTGTGGCTCTTCTACATGTTTAGAAGATCCATTGGATATTTTGTATTTTCACTCTACACAGCACTATGTGTAGCACACACAGACTGCTGTCATCAGCTACCAGAGCTACCTACGACACCAAGTTGGTGGGAGTGTTGATCTGCTTGAGGGTAGGAAGCTACAGAGGGATCTGGAAAGACTGTATTGATGGGCCCAGGCCAATTGTATGAGATTCAACGAAGCTGAGTGCTGGGTCCTGCACTTGGGTCACAACAACCCCATGCAAAGCTACAGGCTTGGGGACGAGTGGCAGGAAAGCTGCCTGGTGGAAAAGGATGTGGGGGTGCTGGTCAACAGCTGGCTGAATATGAGCCAGCAGTGTGCCCAGATGGGCAAGAATGCCAATATCATCCTGGCTTGTATCAGAAATAGTGTGGCCAGCAGGACCAGGGGAGTGATTTTCCCTCTGTACTCAGCTCTGGTGAGTCCACGCCTCAAATACTGTGTTCAGTTTTGGGCCCCTCACTACAAGAAAGACATTGAGGTGCTGGAGAGTAGCCAAAGAAGAGAAACTAAGCTGCTGAAGGGTCTAGAGCACAAGTCCTGTGAGGAGTAGCTAGCGGAACTGGGGTTGTTTAGCCTGGAGAAAAGGAGGCTGAAGGGAGACTGTATCACTCTCTACAACCCCTCAAAAAGAGGTTGTAGTGAGGTGGGTGTCAGTCTCTTCTCCCAAGTAACAAGCAATAGGATGGTAGAAGCTGTCTCAGGTTGTGACAGGGGAGGTTTAGATCAGATATTAGGAAAAATTTCTTCACTGAAAGGGTTGTCAAGCACTGAAACAGGCTGCCCAGGGAAGTGGTTGAGTCACCATCCGCGGAGGTATTTAAAAGACATGTACGTGTGGCACTTCGGAACATGGTTTAGTGCTGGACTTGGCAGTGTTAGGCTAATGGTTGGAACTGATGATCCTAAAAGTCTTTTCCAACCTAAATTCTTCTACAATTCTATTTTTAAGAAAAGGTTTACAATTCTGAGTTTAATAACAGTAAGAAAAACTCATTTCTGTGAGAATCTGTAATGAGACATTAGTGTTTCTTCATTAACATTTTTTTCCATAGCCCATACATTTCCCATATATTTTAATATGATACCTGATCCAACATTCAAGGTTGGAACCTAAAGTTATTCCATATTTAGATGTCTAAATCTCTGTCACTGATGCTCAGAGGTATCAATAGCATGTATCACCCAAACAGCAGACATTAATGAATTCATTATAATCATATTTGAAAGAGGCCCATTCTAGGGACTGTGTAGACATCTTCCCTCCTCACACATGCCCTGCTAGTAGTCTTAGCTTTTCAGGAAACCAGTGAAGGCTTTGCCATAGAGACATTCTTATTCTTCTGTGCTTTCATACCGGATGTCATTTACTTACTCATTTTTCTGATATTGAGAGGAGGAGGAGGAGGAGAAGAGGGGTGAGAGAAAAGCAAAGCACTCACACTTCTCTGTAGTTACTCTGGAGGAGGCAGGCCAAAGGACAGCACCTTGTACTTTATGTTTTACGGTGGACTTGCTGTCTAGGAGCAACTGTTCATGATTTCAGACAAGACCCCAAGAAAGTCCCGTCTCACACAGCATGGATCTTATTCTTGTTGTAAGACGATCCATACTGCCTAAAGTTTTACTGTGCCCAAAGCATGGGCTCTGTCAGGTAACTGGGGCTTACAACTGTTGAGCTCCTTGAACTTTGTAAGGCTTTGAGGAGAAACACCTCTTGTGCCTAGAATATACCACATTGCTACATACGCATCTTTTACTACTGAAATTTGAGAAAACAGGATCCAACCTTTAAATATTGTTCACAAGTTGTCTAGACTCACCACATTACTGCAGTATCAATCTTAAATTGGTACAAACACACCTTTGGGATAGGAGGAGACTTACGTTACTTTAATGCAACTATTACTTTAGAAGACATTACAATCAAAGTAAAGGATATTTTTCTGTTGTTTAACCAATCTTAATTTCTTTCAAATTATTCCAGTGAAATATGCATTTTACTGTGTACATGAAACACTTTCAGGTTTCCAATCTATTCTTTGGATCATGTTGACTAGTTATTCAAAGGAAAGGCAGCTGAGACTGGGAGATGTTAAACAAAGTATGAAAAATGTTTAAGCAAAGCAGTGAAATCAACCTTTGTCTGAGAATTTATTGTGAACAGCAAACACTATTTTTCCTGGAATAGGGCCCTGAGGAATACCAACAGCCAGGTTTCAGTCTGCTGGGTGAATAAGTCATTTATTTCTTTAGAGATATTATCATTCCTCCTGCCATTGTTTGTCCTTTCTACAGTCTTTGTACCTAATAATCTAATATCTCACACCATTCCCTGATGTAGTCAAACCTCAGTAGAATGATTATTTTTTTTCAGAAATTATTCTTCTACAAGACATATTTCCTTTACAAAATTACTCTTTTCTGTTTAGACTAGCATTTGTCTGTTGTCAGTTCTTTGATGTTTTCTATGTTAAACTGTATTTGCAGAACAACTTTATACTCTTGCCATCCATGACCACTTTTTCTAGTTGTACCCCATGCTCCCTCATAGCACTGCACTGAATTTGAGTTTTTTTAAAGAGTCTAAATAAGACGGTATTCAGAAGCATGCAAAGACCAGTTGTAGGTCAAGTATGTATTCAGTACTGTGTGTTACTTCACTTGTTAGTTTCTCTTCATTTTTTTGAGGAAATGTAACTAATATTCTTAATTTTAATTAATTAGTAATCATGGGTCAGTTATCAGCTATCAGTTATTTTTATTAATCACCCTGTGGAATGCTTAAACCCCAAAACCAGGACACCCAATGCTCACCAGCAGGGTCATAAAAACAGAAGAAATGATCCTGTAATTGGCATATCTCATTAATTGAGCATGTTGTTTCTTAGTCTGCTCTGGCAGTACCTGTGCACCATTGTGTTCAAATCTAATATAATGCCAGTGAAAGAATATTTCAGTGCTGCCCTTTTCCTCGCATTGTCTATTTCACATTCTGGGTGGAAGTCTGCCAAACAGAAATTACTAAATTACACTGTGTTTTGTGTTTGATGGGAAGGAAAACTTAAAATCAATAAACTATTTTCATAATATAATTCTTTTTTTTTCTCTGTATTTGTATCTAAGTCCAAATGGAATCTGAATAAATTTCCAAATATTATCATTTCCTGAATATAAAATGTTACTTTTATGTGCATCACGCATCTTCATGTAACCTCTTCCAACTATCAAAAGTCCAAATGGTAATTTGACAAGTATGGATGAGGACTGAGATAGAAATTGGAAGAATCAGAGAAGCATAAGTTCTTGCCCTGTTGTGGGCTCATCCTCTCTGTCTCCCAAGCAAACAGGAGATAAGCACATCCTATTAAAACATGCCTTTGGTCTACTTGTAGTGACAACTGGCCTGGTGTACAGGCTGTTTCAAGTGTATTTCTATGTTCGACTACAAACATTGAGAGAAGGATGATGAAAATTTCTGCCTATAACAGAAACTGAATTAAATTTTTCTCTTAACAGTCCTCTGGTGACAGAATTTATTTGGGGGAAAGTTGTGAGGTCTGATACTACCCATGCTAGGAAAAAGCCTATTCTTAAGTAGCAGGAAACTTTTTACCTGTTTTGACTGTTGTTCAGCTTCTTTTCTACTTGCTGATGATTACAAATGGTTCTGAACGTTTCTTTTCAGTTGTAAGACTGCTTCAGGAATGTTTAAACTCAGGCTAGAAAATCACATNAGAGGCCAGCATCACCTCACTACAACTTCCTTTCGGGTAGTTGTAGAGAGTGATGAGGTCTCCTTTTTATTTTTCTTTTTCTTTTTTTTTTAGCAAGTAAATGATTCAGTATTATTGTTTCTGAGAATTTCTTATCTTCATTACTCTGTTTGCTACTTTTTATTGTCTCTCTGTTTCTGATAATCTGAAAGAAATGTAACTTTCCAGCAATGCACTAAGATTCCTGTGTTAACTTAGGGCACAGGTAAAATAGCCGCTAATAAATTCCTTCTAAACTTTAAAACTACAGTTTAATAGCAATCCATGTTGATAACAATGTGTGGATGAAAATTTAAGTTCTTTCAGATTTTTCAGTCTCTCCCTATGCATAGCAGGAATGTAGTAAGTTGGCAAATGAACATAGAAAAGCGATAACATTGGCACAAAATCATTTCCCTAACTCTATCAGATTACCTCATCATTTATTCTTCAAAAAAACCCAGTGAGAATTTTCTGTTATATATTTAATTGGACTGATTCAAGGAATTCAGACATAACATACAGCATACTTCAGTAACTATCATTGTATTTCATCTCACCTATCTTATTGCATGTAGTGGCTTGAAGAAATTAATACTTTGAATTAAATAAGAAAAACCTTACATGTTTTCAGGACTTTGTAAACATTATCAAAGGTCAGATGTTGAATTGGTAAAATGGACACTGGATTAAAACTAAGCATTGATTTTCTCCTTATAGAGAGGAACTAGTCTGAATTCTCACCAACTGCATTAACATTATGACAACCACCTTCTTCAGCGCAGGAGAACAGGGCACTGTTTTTTCAAAGCTCTGTACAGCTGTCATTCCTAACATAATAGAGCACTTATGTATTTTTTGTATTTAAACATGTGACAGGCTACTATAAAGCCAACTATCCTACTCCCATGCCCAAAGACTTGCTTGGGTTGGTTGCCAAAGCAACTCTAAAACTTTTGAAGTCAGTTAACAGTATGTATTATTGTCTTCTGTTGGGGAAATTTTCTTTCACCCCTTACGGTGAATTAAACACATTTGTGATTAAATATAAAGAGATATAATGAACAATGCTTTTGATAGACTCTTACTGCCATAAGTGGTTCCACAGACAGTCTGTAAAGATGCAGCATAAGCCAATTCCTTCTGTACACTTGCATCCACATAAATTATACAAATGTAGGCATCAGGCACCTTAACTGGTGTTGGGTGTTTGGTTCATGCCAGTTCTGCTGGCTAAAAGTAGCCCCTCAGTGCTTGGTCTCCATGATCATACAAGACAAAGTTGCAGCTGTTTCTTGTCTCATCAGCAAGGGAATATTCTCTTCCTTACCTGGAGTCCTTCTGTCCCTGGTGTTCCTGCTTCCAGACAGTTTAAACCCTTCTGCAGCTGGGCCTTGTTGCCCTCCATGCCCGATCATTCCTCTACCACAAATTAACGTTAGAATTTAAATTTCCCCTTTACTCTCAATAGTCTTTATGAGAAATTTGCCACCAATTAAAAATATCTGTTGTTCACAGACATCACATAAACTGCCTTGAAAGTCAAATGATGCTTGGAATAAAACCTAAAGAGTGCTTTATGATTTTCAGCAGGTGCAAGCTAGGCAGTACCCAAAAAAAGAGGAAAGTGGCAATTAGCATCTGGAGAGATCTGGGAGACCCAGAGAGATCTGGAGAGATCCGGGAGACCCAGATCCTTCTGGACATTTTCTTTGACTCATTGTTCTTGAATCTGCTACAATTTATGGCAGTGTTTGTTCCTTCTTGCTCTAGTTTTTCTGGCACATAAAACACTGTCATCCCATTTCTTCCACACACCAAGATGATCAATCCCTGTCAGTCCATCTAGTAGTGCCATGCAATCCTGTATTTCTGTCTCTGTCTTACTCCACCAGTTCAGACAGTTCCCCAGCCAACACTGGAGAACACAAACTAAACCCATCTGACTGATTTGGCAGTTCCATATCTCTTCTTTTCAGTCACATTGGTTTTTGTAGTGAATATGTCAAGTGTCTATATTCAGCTACTCTGTGGAGACCATTATTCCGTACTTTCCTCCAAAGCCAAGAACACAGCTCAGTATTTCCCAGCCATCAACTCTATACTTTATTCTAAATTTAACTTACACTTATTTGCTTTCTCACATGCAGGAGGCAGAGTGAATAAAGGAAGAAAATAATTATCATCCTTATTATTTATAACATGCAAGAAAAATCATGTGATATGTCCTCTTATGTGGCTACAGGAGAGCAATTTAATGTTGACAGGCCATTGTTAATTTGGGGTACTTTCTGATTTTTGTATACTGAATTTGCAACTTGCACATATAATGTTGGCATAAAGAATCAACCATCATATGTCCATCCATATAGCCAAACTCAGAACAATGATTTAAAAATCCATAAAGCACAA
Organism: Syrrhaptes paradoxus; assembly: GCA_013400615.1. Lineage (NCBI taxonomy): Eukaryota > Metazoa > Chordata > Aves > Pterocliformes > Pteroclidae > Syrrhaptes > Syrrhaptes paradoxus. The sequence goes on along the minus strand of VZTO01005439.1, from coordinate 17,900 downwards.
AGCTTGTCTACTACTGAAAATTTTCTACAACCTCAGTGTTGTTTTGCAGAGGCAAACCCACTTCACAGGTGAGCATAAATCATGCAGTTAAAGCAATGTTTATACTTTCTCTTATTAAAGTCAAATTTCAATGTTGTGATTAATATTTCTAAAAAAATAATTGTTTTATGACAGAAGTGTTGACCTGTTATTAGTGTGATCAAAACATAAATCACACAATATTAGTATAGTGAGGATTATAAAAGCTTAGTGTGTGTGGACGCTGACACTGAAGAGGGTCTTGAAAGGAAATAATTAAAAACAGACAAAAAATAAAGGAATCATAATTCTGTAAATATTTCTAGGCTCTATATTAGAAAGAAAAATCAATTATGATTGTGTTTTTGCTCCTTCTAAACCCTATTGTAAGAACTATTAAAAAAAAAAGAAAAAAAATTAGTGCACAAAACCTAAAGTTTCAGCCGATCGAAGCTGATTAGATTTACAGTTTAACTGCAGTTTTTATAGTTTTCATCTAAGCATTTTATCCTAGATTACGTTTCTGGACAGATCTATACAACAGGAATTACTTTAATCTCATTTACTGACAGGCTGACTACCACCACACAATGTGATTTAGCTCTCAGAAAGCCCAATATTTCTTCTCTCACTCATTTATAGCAAAACTCACTTGGTTTCAAGTGAATGACATTGTACAGTAATTCCCCAACACCAGGCCTCAAGCTGTGAATTTTCTGATCAATTCCTATCTACAGGGATGATCATTTGCAACCTGTTAGATCTTTCATGCTCCAGCGAACAATGAAGTTGTAAAATGTATGCTAAGAGCTGGCATCTACCTGCATCTTTGCTGAGCCTTCCAGGAACTGTGTGAAGAATATCATCCTACCCATCAAAAAGCCCACTGCTAAACAGGGCTGGAGAAACATTTCTGATTCTAGTAAAGTATGTATTACTGTTGCTGAAAGAGGGCAATTAGTTGTAATTTGTAATCAGGTGAATCTTGCTGAAATTATCTAGTGCTTCCTGCTGAACTGCAAACAGATCTTAGCCAGACACCAAAGTTCTGCTATGCCTGTCCTTGAGGCTGAGACAAAAAAATCTTTGCTGCCTTAAAGATTTTTCCCATCAGGATTACATTTAAAAAAATAAAAATACCCTGTCTGCATCCAGAGTAATCTTACTGAATGGCTCTGAAATGGTGACATATCCTTTAAAATGAATATTGAATTGTATCACAGTACTTTGCAAGCAACATGCAACTTGAGTTTACTGTAAAGATCTGTCAAATCATGCCCTAATAAAGAAGAAAAAATAGTGAAATACAAAGAGTCCTAGTGGCAGAAAAATTTATTTGTTAAGAAATGAACTTACTTAATAGTCACTACGTTTATACGCATGCAGTTAATACACTGTTTAACTAGGATTAGCAAAATTGCCAGGCAGAAATCAGGTTTTAATCTGGTCCTTCTCTGATGCTTCTAAGCCATCCTGTGCCAAAACAGAACTCTTGAACTAAGTAGCAACATACCTTTAAACGTGTTTAATTACTACTAGCTATCATAATTAACTTATTTCTTCCTGTTTAAATTATTAAAATGGTAGTTCCATAACCCTAAATGGTGGGGAGGCCAATAACTGAAACAAACCCCTCTTTACTGTTCCACCATGCTATCAGTGTCCCAGCCGCAACCTCTGCTACTGGTCCTTGACACATTTGAGATGTATAGGCAACCTGACCTCCCGCAGCAGCTCTCTCATATCCTTGTCACCATGCAAAGCTTGTCCCTTAACAGCTCCGTGTGTGCTGAAGCCATGCTGCTGTATGAACGCAGGTCTATGCCTGCAGTGATGAGTACAGCACCTGACCATGCCTCTCCCCTACAGATGGTTTCAGACACACAGAAGTAAGTACCATATAGTAACATACAACTTTTCCAAAGAGAGGATCAAAATCCAGCCATATCAAAGTTGCTCTTTGTATACTATAGGGCTCCCCTACACAGGGGAGGAAACTTAATTAAATTGATCAGAACCTTTTCTTATTGAAAAGAGTAGGTTAAGTATCTAATATATTCTCCATATTACATATAAACCTGAAATAAAGTTGAGGTTCTTCCTCTTATATTCTTTTGGGAGCTCATGTAGAATAAATTGTTCCGACAAAATCTATGATTAGCAGTGATTCTACAATGCACTTCCTTGGGATTTAAATTGCGTGATTGTTTCCTGCTTGGAAATTTTTCTCCCACTTGTATTAATTCAGTGGTGATTTTCCCAGTCAGTATGAAGTATGAGAAGACAGAGCCAATAACAAAGATAAAATTGGTTATAAAAATGACTAAATAAGCAGAAATATTTTTTGAAGGGCAAGTGATAATTTGAGACATGTTCTTGTCATCTTTTGCTGTTTATCTGCCTCCCAGTCTTAAGCTCCTTAAGGGAACATTGGACTAAACCAACACCGATTTCTTCATGTGCTTATTTTTGCCTCAGGTTTGCTGCACTGAAAAAGCAGGAAGGGTTACTGAGCAAGCATCTCTTTATCATACCTTCTCACCTTCTGTGAAAGTCAGAAGCCAAATTTTCATAAATAAACCACTGCCTTGATTGTTTCTTTTCTTTTCCCATGCCCAGTCTTTCAAATGATCCAAGATCTGCAATTTTCTTTTAGGGGTTTCTACATTGGGGGATGCTGATATCGTAGAAAATGGAACAACTGCCTATCTCATTTTCTGTTGGCCAGGGACAGTGGGAGAAAGAAAGAAGGTGAAGGGAAGGAATAGCGGGATCACAGAAACCAAAATGCGATCTGAAGACAGTGACAGTAAACTTATCTACTAGAAAAGTGAAAAGCCCAACTGCACCTAGGGAGTGTCAGCAAATCTATGATGCTTGACTCCTTGCCAGGCAGGTTTGATTCCACAGGCATTGAAAGGACATTATAAAGATTGTTGAGACAATGTTTTGTATGCAGAAATAATATTTTTGTTGCAACTTAGAAACCTCTGAGACATAGGTCATCTCGGTCCTCTCTGTTTATTTACAGCTCAAAAGTTTACTGAGGTCAATAGCAGTCTTTAAACAGATGAAATCGGAAGATGATAAATGCATCACAATGCATATACATAGAAATATACATTTACAGGTGTTTGTGAGCATTGAATACCAAGCACACTACAAATATGATTAAACAATCCATTCTGTGCATAAATACATTTGGGAAAAATGACATCTGTTCAGAAAGATGTCACTTTTTTTTTATATTTATGCCCATGGTTTGATCACTCCAATTAGAAAACCTAAAAACTTCCTAACTTACGTAAACTGTCAGACGGGATATCACTTCAAATTTAGGAATCAGTCATGCTGAGGTAACATGTCTCTATGCATGTGAGATGAGAATCAAATCCTGCGTTTGTAATATCACTAACCACAGATGGCTTAGGAGGATGAAACCAGTCTGATTGGAATGATCCCTCCTCATAAGGCAATTCAGCAATAAAATCCAGAGCTCAAGGGTGATTTAATTTTTCTTCCAAAAAAACTCATATAAATAAGAGTTTACTACTAACAATTATGTCAAACTTTTTGTTTACAAAGAGAACTGAAGTTCAAAGGCAGCAAGTGGAAATTCCATAATTTTGTAGAGGCACTGTCAAAAATTTTGAAAGGACCAACAATAAGAGTAAGAAAATGATTATCCACGATTCTTTCACCAATGAGTTTTTCAGTGGGATTGCCAGCAAACTAAGGTCTGCCACAGAGATATTTTGTGATGTAATTTCTGCATGGAGAACAGGAACATTACTACTCTCCATGACAACAGAAATAACTTGCACTTTGAATGGATGAGCATACTTAAAATATTCTTCCTTTCATATTTCCAATCGAAACTTTCAAATAATTTCACCTGCACCTAGACCATCTTAAGGCTACAATTCCTCTGCTCAATTAGAGCAATACTTTGTGAGTTCCCCTGGAAGATGTGCTCATGTTGCCTTTCCATGAAAACCACGATACGAAGCATTGAGCAACAGGAGCTTGGTGAGTGTCTAAGGCTTTCATGGGACACAGCTGTGCTTGGGAAGGGAAAAGCAAATGTAGACTCTACTGTACTTAATTTTGCCTTCATTCTATCTGTTAAATATACAGCAGTGAAGGAAAATGAAATGGAGAGGAAGGGAACAACTCAGTTACAATATGAATATGTCAGAAGAATGTAAGCAAAAGTAAATCTCTTTGTTTTCAGTCTTGTTTTAACTGCAAAATCCCCACCTTTTTTTTTTTGTTTATTTAATGCCTCTACAATATTCCAGTGGTTCTGTTATTTAGGTTCTTATTTATTTCATAATGTCAGTCACAGAAATAAAAGTTCAATCTATCTTTTTTTTTCCTTTATTATGTAACAACAGCCAATCATAAATGGAATAGAAGTGATTTCAACAGATCCCCAAACAGTTTAAAACCCCAAAATGCTATTGGGTTCAACAGACATGATTTTAGCCTGCTTAAGACCTGTTTGGAATATTATTCAGACATGGACAATATACTTTGAATTAAAGTAACAGTTCTAGTTATCTAAACTCAGTTGCTGCAGGTGGCCAGGAAATAAGCACCTGCATCAGAATGAAGTATTTTTTCTCTCTCATATTATGAAAGAAAATTCAATCATTTCATTCCCTGTACCATTTTCCTATCTTTTCCTTTCCTCACAAAAAAAAAAAAAAAGATAAAATCACAAGTATAGTGGTTTTGATTTGTTTGTTTGTTTTAAGTCTTTATATCATTTTCTCTGTGCTTAGTGGCTTATTCCCTTTCCCTTGCACTATTCCTGGCTTTGACCGGGTGTGGAGTGGAGAAAGAGCAAAGCTGTCTGGTTAGCTGGAGCTGGTGCCTAGACATCTGCTGAATGCTGTCTTGGGACTGTATTTCTTACCATCCCAAAGCAGAGCCATCTGGTCCTCATGTAACTGAAACTGTGAAATTTCGTGTAACTGAAACTGTGAGATGTCTATAATTTCTAAAGACATCGAAAGTGCAAAACTAAGCTAACATCATACCTCTTATCCCTATGAACAGTTTATTTTGTGACATTTTCCCTATTCACAGCATATAGAACAAAACCAATGTGTGTTCTTTAAAGCACTGAAACCTTTAAAAGTGACTAATGTAACAATAAAGATGTATTTACAGTGGCACGACAGCTAGATGGCTACACCAGACATTGAGTTTTTGGTATCAAAAAATTTATATAGCTAAATAAAACTGTAGGCAAGGGGGATGCCAGTTAATTTTTATTTTTGTTTTCTCTTATCAACATGGAAATTTTTATTTAAATAGGTTCCATTTCCCATTTTGGAACAATTTTTTTTTTTATCATTTTGTGGGGCTTGGTAGGGGACTGAGAGATGTTATCTTTGGTAAAAGATCTCTTGAAGATGTTGACTTTTCTTTATAACCATATTGGTAATTTACTATAATTTTATAGTAATGTTTTTAGTTTAATAATCATTTTAATGGTCATTTTTCAATTTGCACTCTGTTAGATATGTTTATCCCTTTAGATTAACTACTAATTATTTCACTGATAGAATTCTAGTTGTACTGTCTATGGACACACCATATAAATTAAACTGCTCATTGCTTTTGAAAAAGAAATCGCCCTAAGTTATTAATGTGTTCATTTCTGAGTCATTGTTTATTTCCCTTCATTATAAATGATTTATGTGATTCATTAGATTGTGGTAATTATCATTTTAGACTCATAACTTTGTTATTTATGCAAGCTTTGCTGGTCTTGATGAAGTACACTGCTATTTACAAGTCAGGTTTGATAAGTAGTAAATGCAGGATAATGAAGCCAGTCAAAGTATCTGTAAAGGACAGTAAAATGTGTTTTATTTTATTCCTAGATACACCCTAGCTTGATATCACAAAACAACTGCATTGTCTCTTAAGATGAAGAAAACCATGGAAAGAGAAACTCTTGAATCCATTACTGTCTTATTTCTAGAAGAAGCAAAATAGTCCTAACAAAATGTAAACAGCTGTGCAAACACACATCGTTATTAGCAGAGAGAAGAGATTGCCCAGTTTAGCATATTAGTACACCGAGTTATCAAATGGTGCATTACTCAAATAACCAATGGTCTGATCAGCTCTCCACTTTTTCCCCAGCTCATTCAGTCTGTTTCCCTCCCCTGCCGCCTGCTTGGCTGTGTAGTTTCAGCCAAGGCCACCAGACTACCTCTGAGCCTACCATCCTTACTAACTAGTCCACTCATTTTAGCTGATTTCCTTCTCAGTTTCCAAAGATTTCAGCATGCTGATCTGAAACTGTCATTTCTGTACATCTGTGCCTCTCCCATCTCTTTTGAATGACAAAACTGAATCATTTTTTTCTCATCATGCCATGTAACACTGTCCTGTATTCTCTTATCAGGGATTATGGCTTGATTTTTTTCCACTGTCCTTCCTCTGTTTATTCCAAAGCACTAATTATTAGTTTTATACAAAGATGCATAAAAATATCATTCCATTGCCTGCTTGAATTTGTTAATGACTAATTTGAAGCACCAGACAAAAAAAATGACCAGCCAAGAAACAAATTTTGCATTTCTTTGCATGATCAGAAAGGACTAATAAAGTTTCAAAATTAAATAGAAAGTGTGGCTCAGATTTGGAATCAGTAAAGCAGAACATTTCCTCCCTTTGTAAGCATAAGTTTTGTAGCTAAAACAGATTTGGGAGAGAAAAAAAAATTTCTCCTTAAAAACTACCTTAAGCTACCAGAGGGAGATTTTGATGAGATTATCAAGCAGAAACATTATTTTTATTGGGATTTCAGATTTTTTTCTTTTTTACGATTTAGACTAAAAACAAAATAACAACCACAATGGCTTCATGCTAGGAAAAGGGATATTTTTATAGCCTAGTGAGTTGTAGTGGAGATATTTTTTGAATTAATGTGAGTCAAACTAATCAGTAGGGAAGTTAAATTCTTATAAAGGCAATTTGGCAAAGAGTTTACAGCTCTGGCAGCAGGGGAAAGAAAAAGAATTTTTTTGTCTTCCAGGTAATTGTCTTGAGTTACAGTCTGAGTGCAGCTGACATTTATTGTTCTGCAGACTGGAAATGTGCAATATTTATCATTATTGTTTAGATTTAAACCTACAGCTGACACCAAGTGCACCACCTTGAGAGACCAGGGAAGCAGATAATATAAAATATTCAAAGTAGGCACTCATGTTAGAACATTGCCCCTAATTGCCCCTTACCACTGCCCTGCATGTGTACAAGGCAGGTGGTTCTGTGGTTGTCAGTTTGTGGCACAAATATCAGGAGCAATTAAGAAATGGTCCTGAAAACTTCAGCACATACCACCCCCACCTACGGGTGGTGGGGTCTAAACAGAGGGAAGAGACACCATTCCCTGTTTGGGACAGGGAGTGCATGGATTGCTTTTATTTTATACTGAGCAAGGGAGACCACAGGGCAGCAGGGGAGTGATAACACACCCTGATTACTGGATCAATGTACTCTGGAAATGAAACAGTTACATTTCTCTTTCTGGTTTCAGTACCTTCTGAATAGTGGAGAGGCAGGAAACAGTTACAGCGGGGGACGTTTGAGAAGAGGATGTTATTCCTCTTCTCCAGACAGTATGTATCCCCAAAATCTCTGTGTAGGTAACATTACTTTATGCTACAAAGCACAGCCAGCAGTTTTCATTTTCCACAGCTGTGCGATCAGAATACAGAACCATTGCATACCGAGTCTGGCTGGGATGGAGTTAATTTTCTTTTTCATAGCAGTCTACAAAGTGCTGTCTTTTAGACTGGTGACAAAACAGTCTTGATAACACCCCAGTGTTTTAACTGCTGCTGAGCAGTGCTGACACAGCATCGCGACCTTTTCTGCTACTCACTCTGCCCCACCAGTGAGGAGGCTGGGGGTGGGCAGAGAGGCTGGGAGGGGACAAAGCCAGGACAGTTAGCCCCAGCTGATCAAGGGAATATCCTGTACCATATGATGTCATGCTCAGTAATAAAAGCTGTGAGAAGGAGGAAGAAGGGGGATGTTTGTGGCTATGGCATCTGTCTCCCCAAGTAACTGCTAGTGCGATGAAGCCCAGCTTTCTGGAAATAGCTAAATATCTGCCTGATTGTGGGAAGCTCTGAATTAACTCCTTATTTTGCTCTGCTTTCTTGTGTGGATTCGCTTCATTTATTTAACTCTCTTGATCTTGACCCATGGGTAATTTCTTGCTTTTGCTCTTTTGTTTCTCTTCCCCATCCTCCCGGGGTGAGTGAGTGAGTAGCTGGGTGGGGGTTACTGCCTCCCGGGGTTAACCCACACCACCTACGAATATCAGTGTACGCATGACTAAATGTATATTGATTAATTGGGTACTAATTACTTTGATGGTGGCCCATGGATCACCTCCTAAGTCTTCTTTGGTGACTTAGGGGAAAAAAAACGAACAACAATAGCAGCAAAATTTCTAAAGTATGATTTACACAGTACAGATCTTTGTTTTTTAAGCCCAAAACCAATCTTCCTGAGGTGACCAAGCAACAAAATGCTTGGTTTGAAGAAATAAAAGGTGAGAGGCCAAAATTCTTTTTCATGTTTTATCGGTACTTTTAGAAGGCAAAGCTGCAAGGCAGGGATGTTTTCATTTGATTCACTAGGTTGTATCTAGCTCTTATGAACTTTATTTTTAATTAAACATGCTATAACCCTATTAGGAAAGATGAGCTGTAATCACATATACAATTCAGTGAAATAAAGTTCAGGCTTTCGCTCTTGATGAAGTAATATCAAAGTTTTTTGGCATTTGCATATTTTTGCCATTGACCTCCTTGAAAATTACATCAGAAACACAAAGAAAATCTATTCAGAATGATGCAAAAAGGAGAAGTTAAACAATTTCTACTTAAGAAAGACATTTTAAATTCAACAGGGTTTGTGTTAAAAAAAAATTGTTTCGGCGTTCCCTGCCACTCTTATCCAAGGAGACTTTGGGAATCTTGATAGAAATGAACAAGAATTAACAAGATTTGCAAATTAAATCCCTCATAGTTTGGGGGTAGAGGAAGGTGAAAGCTAATACATCTACAATGTACGTTTGTCATTTACTTGTCAAATGAAATTTTAAGTCTAGTTTTGAAATTAGTTGAAAGTTTTTTGTGGTACATCTTAGAAAAGACACAAAGTCTTAATAATATGAGATCTCATTAAATCATGCTGCTCCATGGTTTTATATGAGAAATATATAAAATATATATAATATATATAAAAATATATAAGTAAAATAAATATAATAATATATATAAAATATATATAAAATAATGTTTTTTCTCTGTGAACAGTGACGTTTGTGTACATGTATGTGTACCAAATGTGTATTTCTCATTCTACCATAACTTTAATAGTCTTTGCTTAAAGCAAATAAATTATTTGAATAAATAAAATGAGGGAGAACTGGCCCATGTTAATAGCAAAATACCCTTTGTTGCATATTTCTATATTGAAAGGTTTTATTCAGTTTTTCACAATGTTTAACTTTTTTTGAACATTAACCATTTGAAATCGTGAAAGATTTATACTTTAGGAAAATTCCTAAAATTTAAACAGAAATAATTCTGTCATATTAAGAACAAAGTAAAACCAAATTAAAAGTATGTTATGTCTGCCATATTTACAAAATATTAATATAAGTGGTTTTAAATAGTTTCAATATGCTTATGCGATGAGACAGAGACTAAAAGAGAAAAGGTGTTTTGTTAGAGTAAAAAAAGCTGCTTGATTTACAAACCTTTGAAAAATATCACTTATCACAACAGAGATCCACTAGATTTTGGAAATAATATCTTCAAGGATTTCTGAAATCAGAGCATATTTTACTCTTCACACTTCTTAAATGGGGTCTGGGAATAATCAAGCACAGAATAAGATCTCAAGTCATCCTAAAATAACACAGAGCTGGGGAAGATGTGCTGTTTAATATATTCATCAACGACTTGGATGAGGGAGTAGAGTGCACCCTCAGCAAGTTTGCTGATGATACGAAACTGGGAGGAGTGGCTGACACGCCAGAAGGCTGTGCTTCCATCCAGCGAGACCTAGACAGGCTGGAGATTTGGGCGGGGAAAAATCTCATGCAATTGAACAAGAGCAAGTGTAGAGTCTTGCATC